>WOFM01000114.1:1560016-1627898 GCA_011428145.1 Ericerus pela
CCTTTGGAGGGGGTTTTGTAAAATATTGTGTGTGACACACGTGCATATAGTAGTTGCTCAAAATTCACACTGAGATTTTCATAGGTACCTAGATAGAAATTTTCATTTAATGTTTTCAAAAACTGTCACCTTTGTGTATCCATACTGGTTAATTAACTATCAGTATTGAGTATCTTACAAATGTTTTTTAGACTTGAGATTTTGACATAAAATCATCTCATATAGGTAAGGAAAATTCTCACTTTTTGATAGCACCACTTATACTTGTAATTCATTCCTTTTAATTTAAATTTTTTGTTATTTAAAAAAAAAAATTTATGTTTATTTTTCACTCAAATTTGTTTTAGAAACATGTAAATTACTTGAGTCTATTTTTGTGGAGAAATTAATTTTTTTGGTAAGAGGCTGCTACTATGCGGGGGGAAATAAACAAACCCGCAATGCAGACTTAGGCCTATGGCTCAAAGTTACTCTATGAAAGAGGTTCGTGAACCAGAGTCAAACACTATGTGTTTGCTCACATCAGGGTTACCATTTGTGTAGGTTCGCCAGTTTGGGGATTCAAACTGGCAATCTACAGATCTGAAAAAATGATTACGTTATCCGCGTAGCTATGTCTGTCGTGGGCTCCGCCCCGACCCTCCTGCGCACAACGCTATGCGCAGAAGTGGTTAATAGGCACTGACGCTGAGGTAGTTGCGGCAGTATGAGCTCTGACTTGCGTGAGAGATCATCACATATTTTATTGTCCCTTGGACGTTAAACCAATTTATAATGTTAAGGAACTATTAGCCCACTACATGGTAGCAGGAGCAAGTAGTTAATCCTTAGCTAAAATGAATTTGCCTTTGAAAAAAGACATTTTTAATAATTATTTCGTTTTGCCTTTGAAAAAAGACATTAAAGAAATAAAATTTTTTCTGAAAACTTTGAATTCTTCACGAATTTGGTTTTTATATGCCTTTGAAAGAAGACATAGAAAAGAAAAAATTACTTCATAGCTTCCACTAAAATCGGATTATTCATACAATTCGATAAACTCTTAAAAATCTTAGGCAAAATAAAATTTTTTCCTCTGATAATTACCACATTAGCATCTTAAAACGTGCTTTTGGACTCAATAAATTAATCTATCTTCCCACCTAGTGAGAAATAGTTCCTAATTTTAGGCTAAAAAATAAATTTCTTCATAAAAATTTATTTTTGTACGCCGCCCCCAGAGTTAGTGAGAAAATAATTCGTTTTTATTTCCTCTATTAAACTAATTCTGGACGAAAAAATTAATTCTTTATATTTCATAAAGAAATATTTTTTTCGCCGCCCCCAGCGGTGAAAAGAAACTTACGATTAATTTCGTTTGCTTCGCCCAACAAATATTAGTCGTGAGATATTAAAACGGCTAAATAAATATTCGTTGCGATCTTTTGTCGCTACAATAGTTCGCTAATGCTGAGCGCAGAGATAAAATTCGTAAAAAACCTCTGACTCGGCTGCTTTGCTTCGAACGAAACAAAGGAATCAAAAAAAAATAAAATAAAATATATATATAAAATGAATACGTCGTTTTATTCCTGTGAATACGACTTTGTAGGTTCGTATTCACAGCACCTGACGACTCAAGGCCATTATCGGCAACCAATTCGTGCATTAACTTGCACGAGAATTAGAAAAATAAGATGTAGTGATGCGTCTAAAAATACGCACCACTACGAATACACAAATATTATATAGCCACCCTACCAGCACGGCTATACACGTACTGGGTAACTATTACGCACACAAATAAAACGAGAGCTCACAACTACAACAATTGCGCATGCGCATCCTGTTGTACAGAGCACAGTATCCATTTTGTTCAACCCGTTTTCACGTCGATGAACTACTGTGCTCTTTTTTAATTAACCTCTCTCGTGTTTTTATGCTAATTATAACAATTAACATTTTTTGTGTGTGTTTAATTTGTGTGTGCCTTTCGTCGCCGAAAATACGAATCTTGTGCGATCTTTTTTACGTACTTTTTTCCGTTTTTTCGCCGTTATTAATAATTTTTGTCTTTTTGAAATTCGCAACATTTTTCTTTTTTAATATTACGCGAATAATATATGGTGTAGTGGCCTAATACCCTCATCATATTATGTAAATAAATTCATCTGCACACCCTCGGCCAAGAATCTTGACCGCGAGACCTGCTAATAAATTGGTGAGTTTTTATTTCTTACTATAAAGTAGCCATTTTGCGTATTTTGGATGAAAGAAATCCAATCAGTATTTCTTCAATACGCTGATTTTTCGTATTTTTTGTCTCTTTAAGTAGTGGGCAAAAATAGCAGTACTCTTTTGCAATTAAGTTAGTTAACGAAAACTGCAAAATTAAGATAGCTTCGAGAATTTTTCGAAACTATAATTATATCTTACGATCGAGAACATTTTTATTAGTGCTCTTCATAAATTTACGATCAATCTTACTGATCGAGGTTATTTATTTTCGTAAAATACATCGTAATAATTAAAGACTTACGATGTTTCTAATTTCGTTAGGCCCCTAACAAGGTCTTCCTATACTTTCTTATATAACAATTTTGCCTTTTTATTAAGACAAAAGAAGTCGCATTTCATTTTACCGACCTAAGTGTATGTTTTTCCGATTAAATTGATATTTTGATCGTTCTAAAATGCGCCTACGTTCGTGTAATGCGATGTTGACCTTGAACTGATTGAAAAATCAGCTCAAGAAATTAATTCTACCCTTTACTTAAAGTGAAAAATTTCGTTCTACGGTTTTGAATTATTCTAATAAAAATCGTAGGCTATCTATAATTTAATAAAATTCGTCATTTTATTGAATTTTTATCATCAAAATTACGCGTTTGCAGATATACTGCATACATCGCTACTTTAATACGGAACCTAAGTGTTTTTCCCCTTAGATTCACGTTACAATTTCTATTTTAAGATTGATATTTTCATTATGTAGATATTATGTATTTGTATTTATCATCTATTGTTATTGTAGGCCTATTAATACGACCTTCATAAAAACTAAATTTGATTCTGTTCACACGAACCAAATGGGTACCAAAGCAGCCTAAACTGCTTCGTGTAATAAAAACCCCTTTTAAAATTTATTAGAAATTAATTTTCCTAATATTTTCGTCTTAAAAATTGCTCGGAAATATCCGAACAATTGTCGAATTTACGAACACGCGCTTTTCGTAATCTTTTACTATTCCTCTTTACTCTTTCTTTCGTCATGATCGAATAGTAGTGCTAAAAATATCCGCGTAAAGAAACACGTACGTTTATCCTTACGCGCGATTTTAGATGACACATTGACCTATATTAAACTAGGCCAATGATCCTTTACATAAGGTGTCCCAACCTTATCAAAAAAAAAAAAAAAAAAAAAATTTTTTTTCTTTTTTTCCCCAAATATTTTTTTTGGAGATTAAAAGGTCGTATTTATTCGTCTACTAGGCTACATATACGAAAAAACTTTTTTCTCAAAAATTTTTTTTGTGTGTTTATGTCTGTCTATATTCAGCCTTTACGAATAAATTTACGACACGATGTCCGAAAACCAAAACATGGATGTCGATCCTAATTTAATTGTTGCCGATCAGAGTGCTGACCAGCAACAGCAACCGTCAGTTCCTTTAGAACCTGTCGTACAAATTCCTCCAGTGACTCAGGAAACTGAGCCACGAGAAATAGTTTCGCTAGCTGCTGTACTAAATCCACCTCCTGCCGATGATCAACAAGGAGAGTTGTGGAGTTCGCAACAGTCCCGCAGACGATCACCATCATCTTTTTCAGGTGAAAGCTACACCGGCGATACGGATGATAATATCTCCGTTCACTCGAAGAACTCAACGACGTTCATTGACTTTTACCAGGCTAGTATATGGGAAGCCAATGATTATATCGAGGAACTAGAGAAGCTCCTTCGTAGTACGAAACTTAGAGCTGATAGAGCCCTAAGTAAGTTGACGGCCATCATGAAAATGATTAAAGAGCTCCAGAAGCCACCAACAGGAGTTTCGATGGAGAACCTTATGTTGGCGAAAAAGAAGATTCGTCAACTGTACGAAATTGAAGGCGAAATAAAACAACGCTTCAAAACGCCTAAGCCAATGCAAGTTGACTTAGAGCAACAACAACAACAATCAACCTCCGATCCTGCAACAGCTCGACAACGTAATGCCGAAGTTCTGCAACAGGACCTCGACCGACGGGCCGAGGAGGAACGGCGAGCCGCTGAAAAGGCTCGAGCCGAGGAAACTCGACTCGAGGAAATTGCAATACAAAAAGCGATCACGGAGAATCTTCAAGTCATCGAGAAGATTGCAAACAAGGAGTCGGAGTTGGAACTCGCCAAGCGTGATCTTCAAAATTTGAAGATCCGGATAGAGAATCGCTTCGGCATTCCCTATAGCGAGTTCCAGCGCAGACACCTTGTGATCGCAAACTTGCCCCCCGTTGGACAAGGTATAAATTTTAATTTCAATTCTGAAAATTCATCTGACGAATTAATTGATAATACTATGGCTCCGCCTACAAAAAGGCATCAACAAGAACCAATGGTAGTATCACCGATTCATTCATCTATTTTTGACAAAACTACTGAAGGTCCATCTCTTGCTGCGACCCCACCAGCTTTGTTTACCATTCCTTCCACTACTACCGCCTTGGTACCAGATAACCTGATACCATCGCCTCATACGAATAGCAGCGATAAAAATATTTTTTAATTAATTCCTCAAATTTGGGAAATTGACCCTTCAGAATCATTAGAATCAGCTTCTATGAATCTGAAGGCACCAAAATTTTATTTAAACAAATGGGATGGTGATTTAATTACCTATCCTGGTTTTCTAAATGGCTTTAAAAAATACGTACATTTACGTACGGATATAGCCATTCCTCAAAAAATTCATTTACTTCAAGGTGCCCTGCCGAAAGAAATTTCTGACAGGATTAATCATCTTTCTCCGGACGATATAGGTTACGTCCAGAGATTAAAATATTTGCATGACCGTTATGGCGATCTTAGCAAGTTAAGGGAAAAACTTTGGTATAAAGTTACAGCCTTTCCAAATTCTGATAACACCCTTCCTTCGATTCAAGATAGGATGGATGGACTTGCAGTTTTAATTGATCAGTACCGACAAGCTACTGAGATAGTTGACGAAGAACAGCTATTTAATATTGCTGTAAAAAAGTTTCCTCCTCGATCTTATATGAATAATTTAAAATCGAGTCAGCGAAATGTTAATAATTTATTCTCGGCTATCAGGGAGTTTATTAAAATTCATGAGTTAGTTGAATTGAAAGTCAATCCAACCAATAAATCTCAAGAACAAACCCCCGGAACTGAAAAAGCCAATAATCAAAATTTTAACAAACGTAATAAGCCTAAAGGCAATCAACTTTTTTCTGTACCTTCTGTTAACAAAGAAGATACAAGAACTTTTTCGAGAGGAAAGGCTAAACCCAATCCCAGAAATCGAAAAAGCAAGAAATGGACCAATAGGCCAACGAAAAATGCTAAATCATTTTTTGTTACAGGTTCGTCAAAACCTGGCCCGGAGATTCCGGACCAGAGTCAAATTCGCCAGCAGGATGCCCCGGCTCCCGGGACACCTCGCCAGAGACGTGCTTTACCTAAGACGATAATGAAGATGGACCCGTACCCCAACGCAGACTGGATTTTTTGTCTGAATGGGCGTCACTGGTCCCATCTTTGTTGTCATCCTAGGTACAACACGCTCCAGGCACGCGTAAAAGCATACCAGGTGCAAAATTTATGCTTCAAGTGTGGGACTCCGCATGGGTATGGGACTTGTCCCATGCCCCCGCTGAAGTGCTGCCGATGGTTTAATTGCCTGTCGACAGAGCACCACACGAATTTATGCCCCAATGCTCCGTATCCACTGAACATTGCGAAGGCGCAAGGATGGGTCGAAGCTCTTCGAGACCGAAAGGCAGCTTCCTCACCTTACGAAAGTGAGAATGAAACAAATCCTTCAAATATTGAAGAATCTCACAATTTAACATCAATTTCTCAAAATCCTCCCCTGTTTCAGGAGATGATGAATAATAAGTCGAGTCGCCACCCAAACGTGACACTTGAGTTGACGGAGGAGCAGCGCCAAGGCCTACCTCAAAACAGTGAGTTGATTAATTTCAATACGATTAATTATACAGAGTCTTTCTTCTTAGGCTTTGAATCGTATGCTCATTCTTCAAATTTAGACAAACCCATAAAAATTTGTGGATTTTTCGATAGTGGTAGTCTTCGCACATATATTGTGCAAAGATACGCGTTTCACGACCTTAAGCTTAAACCTTCTGGTAAAGAAATTTTAACGCTTATGGGTGTGGAAAATTTAAATACAAGCAAGATAACATCTTACTTGGTTCATTTTGATCTTTTGCTCCCTGACGGAACAAAGGTACCTATAAAAGCAAGTACTTTAAGTAGTATTTCGCATAATTTAAAACAACCAAATATTAAAACTTTTAAAGCATTGTTCCCACAATGTAAAAATATTAATTTTTCGACACTTCCTCAGGAGCATACGATTCACCTTTTAGTAGGTAACGATCTTATGTGGTCTTTCGTGAAGAGTGTTCGTACAATTTCGTCAAGAACATGGCTAATTAACACGCCATTTGGCCATATGTTAGGTGGAGTTTTAGTCCCACCTGATGAAAGTGACCTTTTTACGCCAGTATTCTTGACATCACCGCAAACTGTTGAAAATCTTTGGAGGCTCGATGTTTTAGGTATAGAGTCTCATAATTTCAGTCAAGTTGAAGCTGAGGCTGAAGCTTTACGATTGTTTTACAAAGATGTTAAATTAGTTAACAACAGGTACCAAATTCGGTGGTTATATAAAAACTATCCCCCACCTTTGGAGGATCATTTTAATCTTTCGATTAAGAGACTTGAACACCAATTGCCGAAATTACGACAATCTCAAGAACTCTTCGAAAAGTATACACAATATTTTGAAACTCTCATTGAATTACAAATGATTGAGAAAGTGGATCCTCGAAGTAAGCCTGAGTTAATCCATTACATGCCCCACAAAGGCATCTTGGACTTAACTAAGAGCACTCCACTCCGAGTAGTCTTCGATGGATCCGCCAAACCTAAAAACAGCAGCCATTCGTTAAATGACTGTATGTTCAAAGGCTCAAACCTATTACCGGACTTGTTGAAGATTTTGATGACTTTTCGAAAAGATAAAATTGGCATTATCGCCGACATTCGTAAAGCTTTTCATCAGATTCAACTTCACCCCGATGATAGGGATGTATGTCGTTTTATCTGGGTAAAGGATCCTTTTAAACCTTTGTCCAGAGATAATATAATTATTTATAGATTCCAAAGAGTACCCTTCGGAATTATCACTGCTCCTTTTTTGTTAGCAGCGATTTTATTACATCATTACCAACAAGTTGATCCTGAATTCAGTAAAAAGTTTGCAGATCACATTTATGTTGATAATTTAGTTACTTCCCTCCCCACATACGAGGAAGGTTTACAACTTTATAAGCGTTTTAATGACATAATAGATGCCATTTCCATGGAACTCGCTCAATGGGGCACGAATGATGAAGCCTTGAAAAAAGACTTCGAACCTTCGAAAGCTCTAGATAAATCAATTATTAAAGTTTTAGGCCTTGTTTGGGATATGGTTAAGGACATTGTGTATATGCCCCCAGTAACCACTCAAACAACAATTTGGTCTAAACGTTCATTTTTACAAGCAATGTCTTCCTTTTATGACCCCATGGGTTGGTTCACTCCAGCCTTCATACCATCAAGGACGTTTATCAAACACCTATGGTTAGAAAATTATAAATGGGACGAACCTATTTCACCGCAGCTTCAAAAGTTAGCTACGGTACTTATCGAAGACCTTCATCAAACCACAAATTATTGTTTTCCGAGGCAAATCTACCGTGGAACTTATAATCCAATGGATTGCGAGCTCCATGTCTTTGTAGACGCTTCACAAATTGCCTATGCGATGGCTGCTTATCTACGTTTTAAGAACGCGGAGTCTGGTACAGCATCGCTACGTTACCTCATAGGCAAGACGAGAGTCGTGCCTATGAAATCAATTACTATTCCGAAATTGGAGTTGATCGCAGCACTCATAGGTGCACGTGCTATACGAACTGCTCGTAAACCCATGGATTTGAACAACTGCCCAACTTTTTTATGGTCGGACAGTAAGTGTGTTCTAACCTGGTTGACGGAACGTAAAATTCAACCCCAGTTTGTTTCTAATAGGGTTAATGAAATAAAAAACATCCCTAATGTTCAATATCGTTATGTGCCATCAGCAGATAATCCCGCTGATGTAGGATCTAGAGGAGCCACTGTCAAAGACATGCTTCAATCTCTTTGGTGGACAGGTCCAGCCTGGTTATATTCAGACTACCAATCCTGGCCACCGACTGATCTTCATATCATTGAATCGTTACCAGATTTGACGCAGGAAGAAATTTCTACGCCAGTTTTCTGTACTTTACGACAATCTTTGGGAAATTTGGAAAAATTTTCTGAAACTTTTCGTGAGAGCTCAGATTCGATTTTTGATAATCATCGCACTGGGAAGATGAGAAGAATCGAGAACTCTCGCAAACAACGATGTCCTACATTCCTTTTAGAACCTAAATCGAATGCTTGCAAACTACAAGTGCCAGTATGTCCAGCTGACACAGATCGTAGCCAGGACCCATTTCGTTGTAATAAAATTGACTTTGAAGGTTTACCTCCAGCAGGCCCTCCAAAGGATGATCCGTATTATAAAACTCCGTGGTTGAGCTTTATACATCCACCTTTAAATTCTCCTTTCAATATTCAAATTGAAAAATTCAATTCACTTAATAAACTAATAAAGACATTTTATATGTGCCTTTTTGCTATACGACGTTTCTGTGCGAAAAGACTACGTAGAATGCGGTCTGTAGCACCTTACGCCGTGTTACCCAAAATCTTTCAATTCGGATTGATGGCTTTCATCTATTCCGATCAAAAGAAACATTTCAAAGAACTCTTTGATGTGTTGGAAAAATTAGGGCCACAGAGTTTTGTGACCTATCAAAAATTTCATATTGAGCTTGATGAATCGGGTTTGCTCCGGTTACGGAACTATATTGCAAAATGGCCTCATTCGGATGATATTTTATCACCTACCCTTTTGCACCCTGATTCCCACATGACTAAGTTAATTCTGCTTGAAACGCATTTGAATAATAGCCATGCTGGACCCAAGTTTACGATAGCTTCGTTTCGACGAAACTATTTTGTACCTCGTGCATCTAAATTACTTCCAAAAGTATTGAAAAATTCTTGCATGGAATGTAAAAGGTCTAACAATAAGCCTTACCATCAACCGACCCATTCGGCGATGCCAGACTTTCGTTTAGTACCGTTTACACACCCGTTTACCTACACGGGTGTGGATATTTTTGGTCCTTTTCAAGTTTTTGATGAGTTCCTACCTAAAAAGAAAAGACAGATGAAAGCTCTGACTTCACCTGTTAAAAAGAAATGGATACTTATATTTACTTGCCTTTCAACTAGGGCAGTATATTTTATTTCGGTTTCGTCTCTGACTACAGGCGAAATATGGACAGCGTTCATCACCTTCTTCGCTGATCGTGGGACACCTAAATTATTGTTGTCCGATAACGCTGCCCAGTTCCATCTCATCTCTACGTATTTACCGAAATTTTGGTCTACCTTTAATTCCGAATATACCGTAGCAGATAAATTAAATGAAAAAGGCATTGAGTGGAATTTTATTCCACCCAAAGCATCTTGGTATGGTGCCCCGTATGAACGTTTAATCGGAGTTTTCAAACAATCCTTTTATCACGTTGTTGGACATCATCCTGTGCATCAGCACAATTTCCAGGCAGCCTTGAAAAATATTCAAGTAATGATCAATGAACGACCATTATGCCCTGCTGCAGATGAAGCTGAACAGTTAACACTAACTCCAGCCCATTTCCTGCACGCCAACTTTCGAACTTTTACACTTGATCTTGATTCAGAGCTGGCTGAAATTACGCCAACTTCGAAACAACTCCAAACTTTATGGAGAATAGACCAAGAGTATATTCACAAGCTTTGGGTAGCTTGGAAAAGATATTACCTAATACACTTGAGAGATACTCCTCCCAAGGGTGTACCTAACGCCTATCGTACTTCTCCCTTTAAGCCAGAAGTAGGTGACTTGGTACATGTATTAGATTTTATTAATAAACCAGGTGTCTACAAAATTGCTAAAATTGTAGAACTTGAGAAATCCAGTGACGGAGAAATCCGCCACGCTAGAATTGAACTCCCGAGCAAGATACTGACCTCACGGCCACTAAAGTACCTTGCGCCTTTGGAGCTCAATTGCTCGAAACCAGTGGTTACCAATTATGTTCCACCTAAGTAGAGCCTTATTCTGAAAGACTTCACAACATATGCTAAAGTGGACTATGTTAAACTTGATTGTTCTACATACTTCCGACCCTAACTGTCTTCAGGGGGCAGTCAAAACGATGGTCTGAGGCCCAGGTGACCTCTAACCTAGCTTTTTTTGACACCCACTGCTGTCGTCGAGCACTTTTCACGAAAGAACGCGGACAGTAGGTGACAGTGCATGCATGCAACTTATCTTAGATTTAATTATCTAAGTGACTGAGATTTAATTACCTCAGTTAATTAGAATTCGCTAATTTCCTTTCTTATCCTTTCAGAAAATGAATTTTATGGCCATTAGATTCATATGTCTCTCCTCCGTCGTATTAGCAGTTCGCCATCCTGAAGCCAAAGTATTTTTTGACTCAGTAGACATATTTTATTAATTTTCTTAGCTTTAGCATATATAAGTTTGTTTTGTTTTGTTTTGTAATTTTTTATTATACATTTCATATAAACTTGTTGTGTCGACCAATTTTTTCTTTCAGATCAATTTTCTTTGAAGGGACCTCCGAAGGCCCCTTCTAGGTACACCGCCCCCAGTGTCGTAGGCTCCGCCCCGACCCTCCTGCGCACAACGCAATGCGCAGAAGTGGTTAATAGGCACTGACGCTAAGGTAGTTGCGGCAGTATGAGCTCTGACTTGCGTGAGAGATCATCACATATTTTATTGTCCCTTGGACGTTAAACCAATTTATAATGTTAAGGAACTATTAGCCCACTACAATGTCGCCCTCAATAGCCTTATGAGGTGTGCGCATATATATGTGGTTCATATCCCCACACTCCTTGTTGATAATGATTAATGACAACTTATACAGGGTAGGTAATGGTACCATGTGTTTACATGTTTACATGTATTCACTCGTTTGTGTAGGTTTGGAGGTTTCAAAATTTTGGTTTTCAACATTGTTGACATGGTACAAATATAAATATTATCTTCTAACCAGGCCCGAAGAGAGAAGAAATGGGCCCTGGGGGTCAAAATAATTATTTTACCAAATAATCGTTTTAATTTTTTTTTTTTTTTGTTTGGTGAAAGCATTTGAAGGGAGCCCTCTGGACCCTGTCAGAAAGTCTGGGCCCCAGGTTATTCCCCTTTTCATCCCCCTCTCTCCTGCCCTACTTTTAAATTAAAATTTCCGCTCGCAGATGTGGAAGTATATTTTTCCAGAGAAAGGAAAACATAAAATTATGTGTCATAATATGTAAAGACTAATTTGTAGTGAAAGTCGTAAGGTGCCAGTTTGTACTCGCCTCGTTTTCACCCGGCCACATGTTCCATCAATAAGAACCAAATCTGTACGAATTTCGTTTATTTGCGTTTATAAATTCGGTCAGTGATGTCATATACATTTGCATGCAGTCAGAAATTCGTTTCAACAGCTTTTTCGCTCAGTTTTAAGCATTTTTCTGTACAACTTACACAATATCAAAAATATCGCTGGCAACAAATTTGATAGTGTTAAGCTTTTTTCAACTTGGAAGCAGAAAGTCTATATTTTAATCTGTCAGTGTAGAGAGGACACTGAACGTGTTTCAAAGGTGATATGGTGTTCTTTCTGGTGTGGCGTCTCTCTTTTTTCCATCTATTTTCGTCTTCTCCTACACTTGGCCACGCAGGTTCTGTAATCGTGTTCGTTTTGTGTTTTTCCTAACTGTTGGTTGTTTTCGTCACAAAATCTATACGATATTTTCGTACGTCACGAAACATTTGAAAACGATTTTTATTCGCCTGAAGGCATATTACCAGCTATTAAAAGTCGAGAAGACGTCTTAAGAAACCACCTGTATGTTGTGCGAATAGCAATTATTCGTAGTTTTGAAATTTTACGTGAAAATCGCTCATCTTCATCTTGCTATCATCCAAAATATTGCGCTTACCATCTTAACGATGGGAAAGGTGGACCATTAATTGTGCTAATAACATTATGTCGCAGAACCATCAATTTCTGGGTATTATATCGATGCACGAGATTTTCGAGGCACGAAGCTTAAATTTTATCGAATTTGTTTCATTAAATTTCGGAAAAGTTCTCTCCATTTCAACACGTTCTATCAGTGAACATGAGTTCGAAGCGTCAAATACGAATTTTCTTCATCCTTTCCATTGTAACTCTACCAAATTCCCGGAATCTCAATTTGAAGTATTTTACAATTTTCACTACACTCTGCTTAAGATTCGTGATACTGAAAGCGGAAACCCGACCATAAAGCACATTTTCACTACCTAGCATACTTACGAAGATGCGGCAGTCTTGTAAAAGGGTTTTGTATGGGTCTTTCCATTTGTATAGCATTCTGTAAGTTTACTTTCACGAAGTAGATACACGTAATACAATCAAGTATTTGGGAGAAAAATGTATAAAAAAATCAATATAAAATAAAGACCCTTTTGCTTAGAAATGGAAAACTTCTATAACCAAAAATGAGTCTACTTCCGCAGTGACAATTCTCCGAAGAGAAAACCGTTTGGAAATGTTTCGTCGATGTGAAAATGGAAAATTTATTCAACCACTTACAGACGTGACAGAGCTCCTACTATTTTACATATTTTGTTGAAACTCCGAAAACAAGGCAAATTACAGCCACGAAAACAAAATTAATAAAAATTTATTCATTAATGTACTTACCTACCTAATTTAGTACGTATAGTTATAGGTATACATTCGAAATTTTTTTTTTTTTTAAATTAAAAAAGCTAATTTTCATCTATAATTCAAAAAAAAAAAAATACTGAATTCCAATTACTTGAAAAACTTGAAAAATAATATTGATAGTAACTGAGTTGATACCTAGTACGTACGTAGGTAATACAAAGTATCTGAAAAATTATTGACAGCAACTTTGAATTAGCTACCCTAATTAACTTTTATAAATTACTGGAAAATAATGTTGAAAATGGACCTCGAAAGCTATTCGAATAATGTTAACACCAATTTCAAAATGTATGAAGAGAGTAATGAATTTAACGACGTGTGGTCTGCATGATGTAGTGGTGTGGTGCTTGGCTTCACAATCGAAAGGTTGTAAGTTCAAAACCAGCCATTGCTATCACACTGCTGATCCAAAATTGCGGCGTATTAGATTTAGTTTAATTTGGGTTGCCGGTCATTTTTCCAAATCCACTTACCGAAAGGACAATTTCCCAGATGCCAAACCCCAAATTTTTCCCTCAAATGCCATTTCCCCTAACCAATTTTACAAATGGACATTTCCCCAAATGCTTTCTTTCTAAATGGCCATTTACCTAATTTTTTTGTGATTTTACTATTTTAATTTGTGCCGTGGTAATGAAAAGTGAAAATCATGGTTGTGACACTGGTGTGGTGGCGTATCATTCTTCGAAATGGTTGCCACAACAATCAATAAAAAATTAATTTGGCAAGTATTTTGTAAATGTGAAATCCAGAACTGTTAAAAGCAGGACATATTAGGACTGCCGTCTAGTATGCAGCAAACAATGTGGGGCGTGTGCCATAACTGGGCAGGGAACCAGAGATGAAATCATAGTTTTCGAAGGTCCTGAGAAATCTGAACACAGCCATTGGCCAAACCAAGAAGCCAATTAAGCAGAGATATTGAAGGCAACTATTCAATGGAAAGCAGAAGAACATCCTGAACAACCTCTGGCTCAGTTTCTGAGGACTGAGCTGCAGGCTATTACTACAGGAGTATTAGTCCTGCTGTGTGATAGGGAAAACCTGCGAAAACAAATACGTCGAAAAAGAGCGGCTATATTGTCACCGAACCAACAATCCATTGCTGATTTAAGAGGGCTTCTCGAAACCTTTAGGCAGAGTTTAGCTAGTAAAAACTTCTCGTATCATGACAGTTTGGATGGTGGAAGAGTGTTAGTATTTGCTACATGCCAGAATCTGGAACTTCTATGTCAAAGTGACATCTGGTTTCTCAACGGCACATACAAGGTTAGCCCCTTGATCTTACACAGGTTTTCACAATCCTTGGTTTCCATTGAAATCTAGGACATGATATTGTCGATGGAATTACTCTGCCATTTTGTCTATGTGTAGCTGTCAGTAGTATAAAAATGTCTTTTATCGTATGTCAGGTATCAGGGTCACGCACTGAATAATGGTCATTTCCCATATATCACCGGTCATTTCACTCAAATGCCTATATTTGACAATAGTAGGCCTATTTGGGCCATATGTCAGGTCGTCCGAATAGGCCTACTATTGTCAAATATAGGCATTTGAGTGAAATGACCGGTGATATATGGGAAATGACCATTATTCAGTGCGTGACCCTGAACCTGACATACGATAAAGAGACATTTTTCTACTACAACACAACAACAACAACAACAACAAGAACACACGTGTCCTTCGCTATTTTGAAATTTTTACAAGTCCAGATATCTGTGACGTCGGAAATATTTTTGAAATTTTTACAAGTCCAAAATTATATATCCCCTCTCCCCTTTCCATTGGATGTTGGTTACCTATATAGTAGCGCCATCTTTATTCGGTATCGATAATTTCTATTTAATAAATTTTTTACCTTTGCTGGGATTCAAACCGGCGACATCCAAGTGATGAAAACTGCGACGTAGAACGACTGAGCTATGAGAGAGATTATAATGGAAGTGAAAGGAGATGAGCTTATAACTCGAACGTTTTTTTTTAATTTATTCTATTTTACATTTTGCTTTTGATGCGTTCCAAGAAATATAGTATGCTGTTTGAGGAAAACAACTTTTTTATGACGATATAATAGCTACCTAGTCGATCTAATAAATTATTTATATATTGGTTTTATTAGATGTTCATTTCTTCTAAATTGAATGTAAAATAGTGTGAAATTGCTTGTTCTTTTTTATATTACTAATTTGTATACAACTTTTTTATAGTTGTGCATTGCATACTACTTTCAAGTTGTTTCACATTTTGAAGTGGTTACTTAACAAGTTTTTTCTATCGCGTTACTTTTTTTAGTTTTATAAAAAATTTATATTTATCATTGCTGTTTCCTGGGTTGAATAAAGTTTTCATATCAACTGAAAAAACGACTCGCACACAATAAAATATATAAATCATATGAGATTTTATTAAAAATATTACATAATTTTTAATAATGAATAATACGTACAATATTAATCAATGACGCAAATTATCAATTTAAACGTAACTGTTTAACATTACGAGCTTCGAAATCTTTCTCATCTATTCGATGTTTAGCTGAGAATAACTCTGACAATTTTTTGATGGACATACGAGCAATAGGTTCACCGTGTTTAATATTATATGTTTCTGAAGAATTATTATGTACAATCAGTTTTAGTGGAAAAGTCATCGCATTTAAAATAAAAAAATCGTTTATAAATGTTTTGTGGTTATCAACGGAAGAAAAAAATAAAGCGTACCCCGGTTTTGCGTAAATTTTATACGATTGTGCAAATATAGCGCAAACCCCGGGTAATAAACAACAATTTTTTTCACTTACTAATATAAACTCACTTTTATTATTACATGTTTGCGGTAAGAATGCAATTTCCACGTACCACTCAATTGTAAAACGAGGATCGGAAGTTATTATATATTTTTGCACTGGATAATTTGATGATGTTTGCGGAGATTTGAAACTAGGATCTATTTCTTCTGCAATCAACAGTAATGTTTCTGTATGTTGATCATCATCGCTCCACATTTGCGAATCTTGTTCATATAATGGAGCAGGAGGAGATACAGCATGTTTTTGCGGAGTATTCAACTTCTCCATATATACCCCTTTAACAATGAGATAGTCCGCATATTGTGTGGTAGCCAGAAATGCAGCTACACGATCTCGGAATTCAAAACCACTAAACTCTAATTTAATTTCTTTATAATCTTTCGCGATATATTTTACTTTTGGTGAATACTTTTGATACGTTTCTAATAACTCATTAACACTTTGAGCCGAAATAGAAAAATCAACATCCGACTTAACAATAAAACGCCAATGACTGACAACCATTGTTATAGTAAAAATAACGTTTTCGATAATACGTTGTAACTTTAATTTTACGCTCAACGTCTACTGCAAATATAACAATTGATACAATAGTGTTAATTACAGCTCTTTTTAAATGAAATTTTAATAAGAAATTTTAGTAATATTTCAATTTGAAGGACGAGTAATTGTATTTGAGAAGTATATACTGGATATATAATCGTTATGTTAATTACCCTATTTTTTTATTAATATAAAATAAAAATTTCCATTTCATAAACGACATTCACGTTGCAGCTGCATGTTTTTTTTTTTTTGTTGATTACTACTTAAAACTATGAATCTTTTTTATAAAGATTGCAATCGAATGCACTTTCTTCTTTGATTTAACCAGATATTAGAGGTCATTATTGAGTATAATTACACGTATAAACGGATACACCCCGTTATATAACAGCAATTTCCAAAGTACTTACAAGGTTGACCATTTTTTGCTTTTCCTTTTTTCTTTTTCTTTTTTTCTTGTTTTTTACAGTACCAGGAAATATAGTGGTGGCTGTATTTGTGTTCCTATCGTAGAGACGTCGTTTAATTAAGTCATTAAAATGGAAACAAAGTTTTTTTATAAAATTTGTCAAAAATCGTTTACTCGTTCCAGTGGTTTATCCAACCATTTACAAAGTTATGTGCATAAACTTAATTTAGTTCATAATATGACATTGGAGCTGATGCATGATGATGCTGTGGATATCCCTCTTGCTAGTGGTTCTATCATATCTCCAGAAAAAGAAGAATGTATTATACCGAGTGTAACTGGACATGGTGCGGACACTAATTCAACCGTAGCAACGACCATTGATGTTGATAACAAGGATGAGGTGGATATGTCAGCCACAAGTTCCAGTAATTTAGTTGGTACGTCGAAACAACGACATAGTTATAATTATGATATTTGTTCGTTAAAATTTTTTACTCTCTCTCAATTACAAGTACATGAAAACACATTAATGTATTCTCGTGCAATGATGAATGATAAATGGTTTATACGTCATGAAAATAATTATGATATTTTCAGGGGGAGAAGCGCAATGAAACAAAAATTTTCAACGTACATTGTTGTAAAGAAAAAACAAGATGGCGCTCCACGAATTAATACGCAATCTCTAATTTCTAATTTAGAATCATTTTTACCCGTTGTTACCGATATTATAAAAAAAGAAGTTTTAGATAAAAAAGCCGTAAAAGTTCAAATTAAATGTATTATTCAAACGCGAAGATGGGTTCATAAGCTTGATACTTATGGGAATAAAATCAGTGAAATGGCTGAACCTTTTGAAATAACCTTACGCACTAAACAATATACTTTTTTACGTATCAATGCATTTCCTATTGAGGAAATTGTGCGAAACAAAATGTTACAAGAACTTTTAAACCATTTTGAAACTATAATATTATCCGAATCAGAATGGACATTTGTAGGTGTTAGTTTTTATGATGTAAGTGTGTGTACCTATTCTTTACATTGCGTTGGTTCCTACATTCCATTATTGGTAAAATTAAACAATACACGTTGCATTCTTAGTGTTAAAAATGAGCATAACAAAAAATGTTTTATGTATAGTATATTAAGTTATTTTATGCTTAATGATAGAAATCGTCGACATTTACCAGACACTTATGATCGCGGTCACTTTTTAGACTATATTTCTCAACGATATAATATACGGTTCGATTTTTCAAAAATCAATTTCCCAATTCCATTGGAAGATGTGATAAAATTTGAAAATTATAATCCCGAGGTTTCTATTAATATTTTTGGAATTGACTCAAATGATCTACTATATCCAATTAAAACTATTGATAGAGAAAAACGATTTCACTTTGATCTATTATATTTAACCCAGCCTGTTAGATCGTGTAATGAATTTGAAACAGTTGAAGAAGAGGATGTTATAGTAAAAACAACTAGTGATCATAAAAACAGTCATTATTGTCTAATTACCGATTTAAATTCATTACAAAGAAAACAATATACTACGAATACTGGTAGAGTTCTATTTTATAAACGCTGTTTAGCTTATTTTTGTGGAGTAGATTGCGAAGATGATTTACGTGAGCATAAAAATTATTGTAAGAAAAATGAAGTTGAACCAGCCTATTATGTATTAGCTAAAGAAAGTGAAACCTTTGACTTTATTGAGCGAGGATACGAAGAACCATTACATTTTGTTGTGTATGCTGATTTTGAGAGTATATTACAACCTTCTACTTTCCGACATATAATACCCTCACAGTGAACATTTAATCAACGTAGTGTAGACAGTGATGTGAAACAATTACAAAGTATGGCTGAAGTCTTAGTAGAACATGAGGCAATTTGTTATATTACTATAGTAACTGTTCCACCAAACGTTAATTATAAAGCTTATATTCATACTGCAGAAGAAGAAAGACTCTTTGACCCGCATGTATATTCGGGAGAAGATGCATCGCAACATTTTGTAAATTATGTGATGGATTTAGCAAAAATACTAGAAAAAAAATTAAACAAATTCGCGGTATTACCACCTATGAGTGAAGAAGAACGTAGAGAATATTTTCGGCAACACAGAGAGTGTGTTATTTGTAAAAAACTATTGCATTATGATGAGGCAAAATGTATTCATCACTGTCATACAACTGGAAAACTTTTTGGTGTAGCGCATAGTGGTTGTAATTTAAAATATAAACGTCAGTGGTATTTACCGATATTTTTTCATAATGGTAATAAATATGATTTTCATTTAATACTACAGGCGTCATTTGCTAATTATAAAATAGACGTAATCCCGCATACGCAAGAAAGATATACAAGTTTTTCCGTTGAAGTGAACGAACATTTTTCTTTAAAATTCGTAGATTCGTATAAATTTTTAACAGCATCTTTACAACAATTAGTTGACCTATTAGATCCCAAACAATTCAAGTATGTTGATAAAATTTTTCCACTTCCTGAACAAAATAACTTAGTAAAAAGAAAAGGTATATTTCCTTATAATTATTTGAATGATCCTAGCGTATTGACAGAAACTAGATTACCACCAAAAGAAGCTTTAACTGATGCGTTAAAAGGTATTGAAATTAGTGAAGATGAATATCGTCATGCTGAAGAAGTATGGAACGTATTTCAATGTCAAACGTTTAATGACTATATGCAAATTTATTGTAAAGAAGATACTGATGTATTCACAACATTTCATGAGAAATGTTTACGAGTATATAAATTAGATCCTGCCCGTTATCTTACATTACCTGGATTTGCATACAATGTTATGAAAAAAATGACAAAAATTAAATTGCATTTATTCACACAGAAAGAAACAAATTTTTATTGTTTTTTTGAAAATGCTGTACGTGGTGGAATTACAAACACCATAACACGTTACGTGCAAGCTAATACATCTGAATGTCCAGAAACGTATAATCCCTCTCTACCTCCTTGTTCATTAGCTTATATTGATGCGAATGCATTATATTCATGGGCAATGTCGCAATACTTACCCATTGATAATTTTAAAAAAATTGAAAATTTTTCCATGTTTACCAGCGAATTTATTATGAATTTATCAGATACGGCGGAAATAGGTTATTATTTCGATGTTGACATTGATTATCCTATCAAATTACACGATGCGCACAATGATTTTCCATTTTTCCCTGAATGTAGGCATACTGGTATTGTTACACGTTTATTGTGTACTCTCAAAAATAAGAAAAACTATCACACCCATTACCATATGCTAGAGTTAGGTTTAAAACACGGATTAAAAATTAACAAAATTAATAAAATTATCAGCTTCAAACAAGGTCCAGTTTTAGCATCATATATAGACTGTAATACAAAATTACAAATTGAAAGCAATTCAGCATTTGAAAAGAATTTATATAAATTAATGAATAATGCAATTTTTGGAAAAACTATAGAAAATGCGAGAAAACGTATCAATTTCAATTTATGTACATCAGTACAACAATATGAAAAATTAATCTCAGCCGCAAATTTTAAAGAAGCAGTCTATTTTAGCGAAAACCTCATTGGAATACACCGATATAAAACCAAAATTCGATTAAATTATCCTATTTATTTAGAAACGACAATTCTCGAGGTTAGTAAAGTTCTAATGTATGAATTTTATTATGAAAAAATGAAAATAATATTTGAAAATATTCCATATAATTTATGTTATATGGATACTGATTCATTTATTTTTTCGTTTCAAGATCACACTATTACTCCATACCTTCAACAATATTCACATTATTTTGATTTATCTGATTATCCCGATGAACATCCGTTAAAAAATAACCTAAATAAAAAAATACCTGGTGTATTTAAAGATGAATTATTAGGTAAAACGATGTTAAAATATATCTCATTAGCTCCAAAGGTTTATTCATTCCTCATAGCTGGTGAAACTAAAGAAGTAAAAAAAGCAAAAGGTGTGATGAAAATCATCGTTTCGCGTGATTTAACATTCGCTTTATATTGTGACGCATTATTTAATAATACGAACGTTATAAAACAGCAAACTTTGTTTCATGTTATTGCTCATAAAATTAGAACAATAAAACAAAATAAGATAGCACTCAATATAAATGATCAATTCGTTAAACGATATTTTACGGATAAAATAAAAAGTTTAGCATTTGGTCATAAAAATATAATTTTATAAACTTTGTATACATCTTATTACTACTGTTATGTTCTTATACACTTTTTACACATGTTATTATTGTTATTGTTTTTTATATCATATTTACACCAAATAAAAATATTACAAATGAATGTAAACCTTTTTTTATTCGCAATCACATACCTCGTCAATTGGACAGTTACATAACGTCCTGTAATCAGAATCCTCCGGATTGTAAAATAATAAGCGAAATGAATCGGCGTAATAATCTTCCTCCTCCAACCAATCCAGACTACTTAGACTACTGTAGACATCATAGACATCATAGACATCATAGACATCATAGACATCATAGACATCATAGACATCATAATCTTCGTAGCTGCTACCACCGCTATCGTCGCTTATATCATCTGCAATTATTTCATTAGCAAATAATTGCGGATCTAAGTCAAATATATCCACCAAAAGATTACCTACTGCCTCCTCCTCCTCAATTATTGGATGTTCCAATTCTGGGATTTCAACGTTCTCCACTCCAGATCATCGAGTTATACACATTTTTGATTTAAAAATGGTAAATAAATACTAAAAAATGAAATATGAAAACTTACAAACAAAGCAAAAACAACCAAATACACGAACACAATCTAAATACTTTGTAAAATATGTTTTCCAGATACGATGTTGACTACTCATTCAAACTATCCGACCATAATATATATATATATATTTCTTGATATTCATTGCTTACGTCTTAAACATTCAAACCAGTGCTTCATTAGTATTTCAATCAGGTTACTTATTAGCAAATGATGAGTGCTCCACTTAAGATTCTTCATCTCAAATTTGCATTGATTACCTTTCTTTTCAACTTTGTATAAATAGATGCTTTGAAATGTAAATGTATTAATAAGATATTTGCAAACTAATTATGAAAAAAATACAACTTCTCTTGCAAAAAATAAAACTTCCCAATGCAAATGTGAGTAGTAAAAAATCCATTTTGTCACGACATAGTACTTTATTACAAAATAATATTCGAGCTATAATATGTGGATTCAGAGGTTGTGGAAAAAAAAAATTTGATATTTTCTCTATTAACACATCCAAATGGTTTAAAATATCAGCATGTTTTTATATTATCGAAATCTTAATAATGTCGGTATAACTTCAACAATGAAAGCTGTATTACTCCATAATTCTCATAATAATGTTTATTACGATAATCACGGCTACAAACAAGGTACAAATACTGTTCAGCCTTACAGCACATCCACAGCTAATGATAAAATTTGTTTTCTTATGCCATTAAACCTGATTTTTGGCTTTTTTGCCGACTATAAAAAACCAATTTTAAACGCTCGACATAAACTCATTTTGAAACGAGCAACGCACGATAAAAATATTTTTGTACGACATACATCTATCCCCCCTTGGATATGGGTAAACCTGAACCAACCGTAACATTAACGTCCATCTCTTGGCGTATACCGTATATTAAAGTTAATGATCAAATACGTGTTTGGTACTTGAACTCTTTAAAAAATGATACGGCCTTATCACTACCTTTCCGAGCATGGGACCTATATGAAAATCCTTCAGTTTCGGAAACTACAGATTTCAATTGGAGTTTAAAAATGGTTAATAATGCTGATAGACTTTTATATGTCCGCCTTTCAAACTGGTTGAAAAAATTGAAGATTCTTTTTAATTTTCAACTACAATATGTTGTGAATTGATGAATAATAGTCAATAGTAACATAAATCAGTTGAATCAGTTGGATGCCTCGGGTTTACATATTTATTACATCGAATATGTCAACACTATTTTTTTAAAGTTCATTTTTTTTCCGTTATCTAGACTGCATAGGTTGATTTTATATATCTCAAAGAATTTGTCCAAAAATTTCGGCTTTTCAAACAGACTTTCAGAATAAGTCTTAAAGGGCCTTTAAGAAATTAACTTTAGTTGGATATCATAATCTGAATTACTAATGCGCAACTAAATGAAAGCCCATAAAATTACCTCCTAGTTAAAATTCAAGACACCGATTCGCCTGGATTCGTTAATTATTAAATAGAAGTCTGGAACGTGCAGAATTTTTCTTATTCATAAAAATTAATAGGCCTAAAACCTTTCAAAGAGGATCGGTATGCTAATCGTGCAAGAATAAGCGAACAAAAATATCGATATAATTATGTAGCTAGGTAATTATTGCATTGGTACTATAAAACGAAAAAATATCGTAGAGCGTAGGTGCTGCGCTTCCTTTATTTTCGTGAAAATAGAAAGTTTTCGCACGAGTGCCAAAAAATATGAACGACCAAACCACAAAGTAATTTGTCGATAATAAAATGAAAGAGAAACGACCACCTTTTTGTGCGCCATTGGCATTTAATATTGGCAGGAAATGAACAGTCCTTCACATTTTCGAGCTGAGTTTCTATAATGCCTTTCGTCTTTTACAGTTTCTTTTTTTTTTTTTTTTTACTTCTTTCTTACTTTTTCCTTCCTCTTTTTTTAAAGATTATATTTTCCAGTTTCTGATAAATTCTTAATGAATTTTATCTTCAAATATACGTCTCGTCGGAGAAAAAAAAGAAAAAAGAAAAAAAGAAACGCGAATGAAAGGTACCTACGTGGCACGTTAAAAAGAGATAAAAAAAAAGAAGGTGGATGGGATTACTTACGAAAGAAAGAAATCTATTTTCTTTGTGCATATATGAAAAAGAAAGGGAAAAAAAGAGGTTGAAATCTAACGAATACTATACAATTCGTTTATTTTTTTTAAGTCCCAATATTTTTCACTCGCTACTCACTACAGACACGAAAATTGCAAAATTTTCCATCTTAGATACCTACTTAACGCTTGGAGTATCTTTTTAGGAAAATTTGTCGCGTTATTAACGAGGTACGTGTTTTTCCTCAATTTTTTTCTCTCATTCATCACGATATTGTAATACACAAGTTCATGAAAGTTTAACGTCATTAATCAGTTTTTGGAGAAAATAAAACAAACGTCGTTTATTTCTTGGTTTTAATGCTGTATTTGAAATTTTCCAGTTTACATAATTTTCTGCACGAGTGGAGCTCATTTTCGACGTATACTTTACCATTTTCAAGTTGTGGCCTCTCTTAGTAACCAAATAGCAATTGTTGCGGAACAGTTTACACAGGCGAATGTTTACTTCGTCCACCTATTTTGAGGTCCAGAAAGTTACTTATAGTTTTTGGTGCAGATCGATTCTCTCAACCTGACATAGTCTACTTTTCTAGATAATACCAGTTTTCATAAGTGGAATTACAATCCCGAATTGAAAAAATATTATTCGAGTACTATCGGAAGTTTACCTATTGAATTTGTCTTGACGTTACTTCGTAGGTATTTATTGCTTATCTGAGTAGACATCATCTTGCAATTCAGTTGAAAAAGTCCTGTATTTTGATACCTATTTCGACCATGTGCCTATTACAGGGAATATTTCATGAATATTTGTGGTACGCGAATGAGGACATGAGGACGGTACATCCGATTTCTCATCACAATACTGACAGTATTTTGAGTCCAAACCTACAAGACCACGGATTTTGTTAAAATAAATTATACTAGATAGGGGTCACAGAATTACCACATAGGTGGCCAGCTATCTGTTGGACTCAAATTTATACCATACAACATGAACAATTTATTAGATTTGTAAACGACAGACTTAGCCATTTCCCAGGGAAAGAACTCACCTTGTTAGGCAGACACCAACATGCAATATAGAAAACACCTCTGTGTTTAGCCTATTGCCTGGGAGAAAAATCAACACATCGTAATAAAAACATTCAAGTTTATAAACTAAAATTCACATTCACGGACAAACTGGATTAAGAGAAGTACCATGGCTAAGGTACATGTGGAATACCTTACATCGTGGAAATTAATCCAATAACAGAAGGTGTTCAACAGAACAATTTACATGTTTATAGCTAAATACCTAAGCAGGTACGAGGGAGCCAAGACCTCGAAAAACACTGGCAATTTAGCCTAAGATTTTTTGGCCTTATATACTCGGCTCCCTACACGCACACATGCACACCTATATATTAATTACATAGGGTACTATGCAGATAATTATGTCGTACTTTACAGTTGCCATGGTAATGGTAAAGTATGGAGAATGTATCTCTGTACCGGCTTGTGACATTGCGGAGATCCTTATCTCTCAATTTGTCTCGGACCAAGATTTGTAGCTTGTCTATCTACAAAAATAGACAAGTACAAATAAACATACATTTTGTTTAAAGTGCGATGCACTATTATTTATCACCAAAGGTAACAACTGTCGTTGAGAAGCCAAACCTATAACCTCATAAGAGAGTAATGACTAATACCCACAGTACAAAAAGGAGTGAATGAGCAGTAGAAAAATACAGATATTGAAGAATAGAGGGTAACAAAAACTGGTAATTATAATGTAGGCACACAGGCTCTATGATCTTATTAGCTAAACAATTCTGTGGTCAACGTCTTCGCAGGGAACGGAAAAAAGGTAAGAAAAGATGTGAGAAAGAAGAGTTGAGACAAAACTAGTAATTCAACCTTCTGTGGTCGAGACGTGAGCAAATGAAAAGACGATGATGAAAAGGATTGAGAAACGGAGGAAAATGAAGAGAACCCAGCAATCTATAGGAGAAGTCTCTGTGGAAGAAGGTGAAAAGAAAATGAATGATAGGAAAAGGTAAAATGTGCGTGGAAGTTGGTGAGCGTGTCTTTAGGGTACGAACGAACTGTTTTAAATGTATTACAAATGGTCTATTCGGCGAATACCTATTTATGGCTCATCAAATAAGACGAATTTTTATTATTATTTATTTCCAAGATGGGCAAGATGCGTCATATTTCACTTTTTCGGGACATCATTTTGACATAATTTAACACTGATAAAGGCGCGTACTTATTTTATGCACATATTTTGTTATTTTTACCGCATAAAAATCATATCCTAACTCGAGACATGAAACTCGCGTTCTACGTTTATTTCTGTTGTTTACGAAATTAAAAGGCAATAAATTGTTACAATTTTATAATTAGACAAGTCCTGAAGCGCCCAAAGTTTGTGCCGGCCCTGGATTTTTTCTAGCATACCTATAAGTAACTGGGACGAGTTGCTACTATGGATGTTGGATTGCCTACCTCAATTGTTCGGGGTGATTTTTTAATTTTTTTTCTTTCTTTTAAGCAAAAAAGTTTCGAATTCTACAGACATAAGGTCAAATACTTGAATAACCACAGAAAAACTTGGAAGGGACTAGATTTTAAAAAAATGACTAACTACCCTGAAATCATGACAAAAAGAAGAGTACTAAACAGCATTATTTGAAAAATTGCCTCCAACAATTAGGGTAGGCAACCAAACACTCACTCTACCCTCAAAAGATTATGTGTCCAATATTTAAATTTTAAGGCTATTGTAATATAAGGATTTGCATTTGTTTAGATATACATGTTCACACTAATTGTTAAACTATATTTTACCAAGAGTACCTTCCTTAGGAACATACAATATGTATATGATCTACGTATACTTCAGCTGCATTTCGAAAAAATGGGCCAAGGAAACTGAAAAATTCCAAATTATACAATGGATAAGTGAAGATGTTGACGTAAAACACGTCTTAATGAGGACCCTTTTTTTTTTCTTCTGATTTCACCAATAAATCAAATATTAGCCTAAATTCATGTATCTTTTTGCCGTTGAAAAGCCATTGTGTATATTCTACTAAGGCAAAAAAAATAAACATATTAGTTATGCTTGGGATATAAAAAAATGAATTTATAGATAAAAGTAGTGTAACGATTTTGAAGAGGGTTCGATTTGAAAAAAAAACGTATAACCTTCGTACAGTTTCTACGGTAAATGATGAAACAATCAAACATTTCTACTTTTTTTTTTTTGTATTTTTTTGTGATACCATAAAAAATAATTTACGATCCCTTTTTACCACCACAAAAAACAATTTTTGTGAAGTAAACTTAGCAAGAAAAAGTAAGTGGATTTTCTTTGTTTAAAAATCACCTATATCACCAGCATTCTTCTAATAAAGTAATAAATAAAATATTTACATTTTTTACAAAAAATTACCAATATCCCACAAATACGATGTAATCGATAAAATATACTGATTAAGTATTGTGGGAACTCAATGGTATGAGGCAAAGGGGCTCGGACCCCTCGACGACAGTCGCCGCCCCAAAGGGCAGGCAAATAATCGTCCTTGTGACGTTAAACACACAAAACTCGTTCGATCGTAATTACCTGTATGTACTTGCAGGTAATGTACAAGTACCAAATCGTGACACAATAAGATGATGTCACGATTCGTACACGAACCAGCCAGCCATATTTTATCTCGATAGGGATGATGCAACCTGGCCGTTCTCACCAATGACGTATTCTCTTACGTACTTGTGTTTGTGTGCGTGTAAATAGGCCGTATATAAACCACCCGAATCAGCTCTAAAATCGCCAGTGTTCGGTCTGGTTCTGGCTTACCCCTACTTGTGTACGAAGTGTCTGAACTTGCTTAAATTCTGTTGAATTTCCTTCTGGTAAGAATATCTCTCACAACAAGGTATTCCACAGTGGTGACCTCGACGTGATTTTTGGCTATGTTGTGAGGTGTCCTTAGGCGCGTTGCGCTTTTACAAAAATTTGGCGGGGTGAGCTGGCAAGATACTCGCTTGCTCAGCAAATACAAAAAATTTTTTTGCAGACTAAGACACCTTTTAGGTTGTCGAAGTAGAGTCTGCTGAAGTGGGAATTTATACCCCTCTCCTTAAAATATACAAACAAGGAGAAACAAGACAGTAGACCTGGAGGAAGAAGGTTAGATTCATCCCCCAACCCCCCCGACTTTGACTCGACACTCTACAAATTTAACAAACCTGGAAGAAGGCCCTCAACACCCAGAATTAGCACGACTGGGAACTGCAATAAATAAAGAACAACTAGCAGTTAAAACTTTGAGAAGTGGTCGAACTTTAAGCCAAAGTTCTGACCCAAAACACCTGTCCTACAAACACAGGAGCCAGTGTTTTCGACCAGCAAGGAAGGAAGTAGTTCTGTGGAATACGCTTGTCATCAGAAAGACATAGCAATGGTCCCACCACCAACGGAAAACCCACAACCATCGCAGGGAGGTAGTAGTCAGCCACAGCTGACACCCGAAGTCTTGGTGCAGATTATGCAACTTTTGCAATTGCAGCCAGGACAGAACCCCAACTTCTACAGATGGAGGATAGAGATCCCAGAATTTCTGCCCAATGAGGTAGACCAGGTTCAAGACCGAGAACATAACTCTGAACCAGCGGTATCTACACATCTGTGGACGCATGCCCCCACAGATAATCCGCTACATTCCGGACATCATGGAATGCCCTTCGACAGAAGATGACAAATATGCCTGGTTCGTCAAGAAGATCAAAAATGTATTCGGAAAAACAAAGAACGAAATAATTGATGATGTGATGGGTGGTATGAAGATGGGGGACGACAAACCCTCAATCTTCATGGCAAAATTGACTGGATAAAGATAACAAGAAGTTACCACTAGCTTTCTTCTCGAGGAAGCTCTCAAAAACAGAAAAGAACTATAGCACATACGATAGGGAATTGCTCGGAATTTTTGCTGCGTTGAAGCATTTCAGGCACCAATTAGAGGGTAGATGTTTTTCTGTGTATACTGACCATAAACCCCTAACATATGCCTTCACAAAAAAAGCAGAACTGGCATCGCCGAGAAGAGCGCGACAATTAGACTATATTGGTCAATTGACTACCAACATCCAGTATATAAGTGGAGAACTTAACACTCTAGCTGATGCCTTGAGTAGAATCGAAGCTATCTCGGCTCCTGTCCAATTGCCTTATGCTGAAATAGCTAAAGCACAGCTTAAGGATGCAGAATTGTAAGAGTTGTTATCAAACGATGATACTACTCTCAAATTGAGACAGCGAAAAATTCCCGGTACTGATGTTTTATTAACATGTGACGTCAGTACAGGTAAGAATAGGCCATTTCTACCGGTAAAATATCGCAGGTTGGCTTTCAACAGTGTACATAATCTGTCACATGCTGGGCCAAAATGTAGTGCTAATATGATTTTGGCAAGGTTTGTATGGCCACGAATGAAGTCTGACTGCAACAAATGGGCTCGCAGTTGCCTGAACTGTCAAGAATCCAAAGTAGGAAGACACACTCGCTCGCCCCTCAAAACCTTCAAACAGACAGAGCTGTTTAAAACAGTACATATCGACTTGGTAGGCCCATTGCCACCATCTCAAGGACACAGATACCGGTTGACGATAATAGGGCAACACGATGGCCAGAAGCAATCCCTCTACATGAGATGACAGCTCCAACTGTAGCTGCCAGGTTATACGATACCTGGATTGCGAGGTATGGCATACCAGAAGTCATAATCACAGACCAAGGTTGCCAATTTGAGAGCTCGTTCTTTAAAGAGCTGTCCAATAAGCTTGGTGTTCAACACAGTCATACCACAGCTTACCATCCTCAAGCCAATGGCAAAATAGAGAAATGGCATAGAGCCCTCAAAGCCACTATCATGTCACATGATACAAAGAGATGGGTAGAAGTACTCCCTACCATCCTCTTAGGCCTTCGATCTGCCCTACAAACTGATACAGGTCACTCTGCAGTGCAATTAGCATTTGGCAAAGAGCTACCCCTTCCAGAGGACTTCTTCACACAATCGAAGGAAGTTAGCCCCAAAATCATGGTACAAAACATAAGAAATGATGCCAACAATTTCCTAAAACAGGCAGCTTGCCATGGCCAGCCCAAGATTTACGTCTCGAAACACTTGGCCAATACTTCACACATATTTGTTAGAGACAAAAAAAATGAGATTTGCGCTGGAAAAACCATACGCCGGTCCTTACAAAGTAGTATCACGAGATGAGAAAAACTTTGTGATACTCATAGCAGGCGAACCTCGAACAATTTCAATCGATAGATTGAAGCCTGCTTATATGGTAAGCGACGATAAAAGAATAAAAAGGTTGCATAAGGAAAACACAGAAAATACAAAGACGGACTCCCAAACAAATACGGAAGAATCTGTCGAAAAATGTGAAACAAATAATTCACAACAGAAAACATTAAAAAAGTTGGTAAGATTTTCGGACGATGTTACCACTACAACATTCAATCCTGAGGCCCCCTTATGCCCACAAAAAAGAGGCAGGCCCCCTGGCAGTAAAAAATGTAAAAATTCCCACCCTTCTCGCATGTCTGAGAGGTTAATGGGAAGAAAATAAAATTTACTCCCGAAAAAGTAATATCCGCTACGTAAGTTGAAACCCGCTAAAAAATATGCGACGAAAATTAGAACTCCATGAGACAAAAGAAACTCCGGAGATAAGCAAACGAGGAATGCCAACAAAAAGAAAACGACAGGAATAAACAAATCCACGTGCGATATGGAAATAAACATCGCAACGTGCGTTTACCGTTAAACACAAAGATAATCTCAACGTTGTGACTTCACAAGCAGAGATTCCTTTGTAATAAGAATTCGAAAAATATATTCTATGAGTTTATTTCAGGCATAACTTTGCTTAAACTGATCAGAACTTAACCGGAAAACTTGCATACGGCTGAGAATTTTAAGCGCTATCCTCTCTACATGCTAATAAGAAGATACAAAAATAATGAAACACAACTGTAATGGTAAATCAAAAACTGAAGTAAAATCACCCACTTCAGAACCGCCAGAGATCTTGGACGTGTTTTCTGAAATATTTTTGGTTCCTTCTCCTGCTAACCCATTCTATTGTCGCTGCCAATTCCTATCCTGAAGTCCGCCAACTCCCAATCCGCCCAGAAAACTGCTGAGTCTTTACAAACTCAGCAGAAGACCGAGCAGAAGACGAAGTTGGACTGGATCAAGGAGGAGCTGCTCATGGACACAGCTCCTCCTGTAGACAATGTCCTAGTGGAAATGACTACTCCGCTGCCTCCAATTATCTCTCCTCCTCGATTGCCGAAGGACCCGACTCCAACTCCAGAACCACCGAAACCGGAGGATACACGCATGTAGGGAATCCTACAAGTGTGTCGGGGCCGAAGTAGGTAGTGCACTGGCAAAATGGGAGGCCAACCAGAGGCAAAAGTAGAAACCCGCATGTCCCCCAGGCCTTGTGCATTTTGATCATTTTTGCGGCGCAAAAACTGTGGGAGTAGCTGTGGGGACTCAATGGTATGAGGCAAAGGGGCTTAGACCTCTTGACAACAGTCGCCACCTCAAAGGGCAGGCAAATAATCGTCCTTGTGACGTTAAACACACAAAACTCGTTCGATCGTAATTACCTGTATGTACTTGCAGGTAATGTACGAGTACCAAATCATGACACTTTAAGATGATGTCACGATTTGTACACGAACCAGCCAGCCATCTCTTATCCCGATAGGGGATGATGCAACCTGGCTGTTCTCACCAACGTACGTATTCTCTTACATATGTGTGTTTGTGTGCGTGTAAATAAGCCGTATATAAACCACCCGAATATCTCCAGTGTTCGGTCTGGTTCTGGCTTACCCGTACTTGTGTACAAAGTGGCTGAACACGCTTAAATTCTGTTGAATTTCCTTCTGGTGAGAATATCTCTCACGACAAGGTATTCCACAAGTATCATGTTTTCAAAATATTTTATGAATGTGTCAAAAAATTTTTTTTTTATGAAATGAAGAATTAATCTAGTTCTAACAAGCACAATTTTGAGAAATTATTTGATAGTTTTCTTTCTTGCAGTGATGAGAATTTTGAATTATATAAAAAAAAAACACATGAAAAAAAAATAACCCACATTGAAAACAAAATATAAAGCAGTTGTCTGCGTTCTGGTTATGAAAATATTAGTGGAGATTTTATTATCCGTCTTCAAATCCAGTATAATGTAACGCGTGGGGAAGTGGGCAAAAATTGATTTTTTTTTTCTGAGATCATGTTGGTTTTAGGTTAAAACGAGTGGTTTTTCCAATGAAGGTTAAAAAATGAATTTTTCAGGACCATTATCAGAAAGTAAAAGAGAGAAAGTCACACTGAATAGCTAATAAGTTGGGAACAAATTGACCAATCAAAACTAAAATTGGTGGGTCTGGTCCTTGGATAGGAGGTACTGTTTGTACCAAATTTCGTAACTATTGAAAGAGAATTGCAACTTTTACTGAGATAACGTGAAAAATTAGCACCTCGAACAGTCCCAGGGAATGAGCCATAATACCAATGAGAACCAAATTAAGAATCATGTTAGACATAATTCAAATCAATACATTTACCAAATCTGTGACTATAGTTTGAAAATTATTCCTTTTAGAGTCATTAATCTGCCAAAAGTGTAAGAAAATCGCATCTATCAGACGTACCATAAGGCCTATCTGCACCAAAATTGATAGATGACCTAAAGCACATATGTATATCACATTTCAGGCTTATAATTTGAAAAAAATTCATATAAACTGACCTACTGGACGGACTATGCGCCCAATCCGGACCAAAAACAATAGGATTCTTTATTAGGTGGATCAAAATATGTGTTTCAAATTTCAAAACAATACGATCAAAATTATGCCTGGAAATGGACTAAATGCAAAAGGGGGTATATAAAAAAAAGACAGGAGTTCCGCTAGGAGTTTACCCATAAAGGATTGATGTGTAAACATAATAATAGTGTGGTTGTGCATGCGCAATATGTTGCACACACACACATATACACATCATGTAACGCACATAAACAAAAGTTACAATTGTATGAGTTAGTTACACGAATCAGACATTGTAATTCTCATTTAGCTCCTACTGTAGACATCAAGGCTAAGATGTTTACAAATCAAAAAATTAATTTTCAAAAATAGTGCTAAAATGTTCAGAAAATCATGAAACAAAAAATGTACCCACTCCCATCGTTCGGACCGAATACTCGGGCTTCAAAAATCTACTTAAAAACTCAGTAAACGACAATAGAAAATGTAGGTTTTCTTACCCCCCCAAAAAAATTCAATAAATAAATAAACCAAATAATACATACAATAAGAAATACAAAACACCAAAAGTATTTGGCAAAATGTTTGTCAAAAATTGCATAAAAAATGAAGTGTCAAGGAAATATTCATAATGAATAATTGTGAAGTAGGTATTGTTAAGTTATGAAATAAGAAAGAGGGTAATTAAATGATTGCTTAGAAAATAAAATAGCAGAAAGCTTACTTTCCGACCAGATTCGTTGGTTCATCTAGCATTTATCTTCTCTTTCTTGGCAACAGTTTAAGATTTTTTCAAATCACTTCTACGCATAAACCGTTTGGCCGATTGAAACAAAATTTTATATAATGTTAGAATGTAATATATTCAATGTCAGTGCCCAATTTCATAATTCTTTCTTAAAAATTATACATTTTAAAAGCATTAAAGTTCTAAAGCTCTAAAAATACATAAAAAACACCATATACCTAAATACTTATTCTGTTACGTATCCTTAGAATATCGAAAGTGAAAAAAACAAACAGTTTACAAACAAATTGATATAAGTATACTGCAATACGAACGAAGAAATTTTACAATATATGTATATTCTCGTTCGGAAATTATTTTCAGAGGTTGAAAAGACTTCATGAAGAAAGATTTGGAAACAGGAAAGGTCACTAGGATACCGATACCTTTTTTTAAAACTTCACTTCGGAAATTACGTTCGCTTTAAAAATGGTTTCCGCAATGAGCTAACGAAGCAAAATTTATTTATTTTGGAAATCTTTCATTTTTTTTCTCACTTTCCGGAATTTGATTACAGTAGTTTACAATCAAATGTTCGAGTAGCCATCTTAGATAGTTAGATTAAAAAATTTGTGTTGTTTTTTTGCACTCTCCTGAAACTTCTTACAGTATTCGAAGCAAAACGCACCACATTAGGACATCACACAAAGAGTGAAATTATTTCACTTATTTTCCACGAGAAAATCGGAACAAAACTAACAAGTTGTAGAGACGGAAGAAACTGGAATTGAGGTTTCATTCGAAATTCTTATGAATACGAAATTTATAAAATTTCTAAATAGGAATTTTCAATTTTCAGTTCATTTTTATGGATGTAGAATACCGAAAAAAATGTACTGATCTGAATATTGACATTAAGGGCACTAATAATAGCAAATTAGCTCAGTCAAATAGTAAGGTTCCAAAAAGAGGTTAAGAAAAAAAAAAACTTAATAATTACAAAAGTTTTAAAACGCTTGGAAAATGGAGGACGTCGTCTTCTCGGTGAATGATAAAACTGCTTATCCCCCATAAATTTACAGCTGAACAGTTTCTACACTTTTTTTTTTTACAACTATCATAGGGGCTGAGACAGCGGGTGATAAAAAAAGATACTTTTTTTTTATTTTTTTTAATCGAAATATCACGCTTGTGGTTCAGAATTGTGTTGATAGGCTGTTTTCTGATGGTACTGACCAGTGTCAGAGATATGCACACAATATATGACTGTAAATGGTGTTGTTATACTGGTGAGAGTGGAGTGGCACAACTTTGAACAGACTTGCTTAAAGGTTCTTAAATTTTTTTTTAGACTTTGCAGACCTTTTTACCGCCATACAAGTTCCGATTCTGGCGAGCTTAATGGATTTATGTAATTTTTTAATTCCATGCTCTTACAAGCAAAAAATGTTCAAACTTGTGGGATAAATGATGATTCTACGAAACGTTTTAAATTTGAATAAAATTAAATTAATCAAAAATTTTAATTTTAAAATTTACAAAGTTATTTGAATTTTTTTGAAGAGAAATTGAGCTTATATTCTTCAAGTCATGAATATCATTAAAAATGGAATAAAGAAGAAGAGAAAGGCTGAATTTTAGATGTGAGATTTTAATTTATTGCAGTTTCTGGAATGAGATTAAAATGGAAAAAAGGTAATTAGTAACGATGTATTATTTATTAGAAGTATTACAAAAAATTAACTCAAAGAGTCAACGAATGCGATCACTCGAAAAGCTACATAATGGTTCAAATCTTGTTCAGCGGGAAAGGTAAATGCACTACCAACAGGAGAAATTCATGAGCTTTGAAACATAAATTTTTATGATAAATATAAAATTAGTTCATGATCTTCCAAACTCTTTCAAAAATATTTGTCACTGACGTTTACAAAATGAATTTTCTATCTAAAGCACACTCCATAATAGCATAAATAAAATATATTTTGCTAGCTTTGATGTAGGTACGCATGTAGACTGACAGAAGACGATAAAGAGAAAGTATTTTAAATTTTTATGGTCTCGCGAATATTTTTTTGGTGCAAAATTCTCGTTTTTAATGGCGTTTTGAAATTATTAAATCGTGTTAAGTCCCATATTCAGCCTTCATGTTCGTAAAAGTTTGACACCGGTTCCTAATGAATAATAAATAGTGTTTTTTGTTGCATCTTCAAAGTGTTGACACTTTATGAAACCATCATCAATTTTTCAAAACTATTCAACTATTCATGTTATAAACACCTATATTATAATACAGTATATTATGTGTGCTTGGATGGATATGAATTCTTTTGTCTTTGTTCTCTAAAATGGAAAGATACACTCAAAATTCGTGAAGCTAGAACTTTTATAAAATTTATAAACGTCAAATTCAAATCTTCATCTACACCATCGAATCCTTAAAAATTTTTGGATATAGGTTGTACGACTCATGTTAAATAGCATTTGTATTTTTTTTTTTCTCCTCTTCATTGAAAAAACGTGAAAAATGTAAAAATAGAAAGATATTTGATGGTTAATTTAAGCCCATACCATAGATTTGTTTAGTTTAATGAATCAATTTGAATCACTCTCATTAAAATTATAGCAACACACGCAACGAAAAATTATAATATATTTTATGAGATTATCACGATGTTATTGTGAATATTACCGTAAGCTCAGGGAGTCAGTCATCAGCACCTGCCCATCAAAAAAACTTGCTTCGAAAATTATTTTTTATAATTTGTCATAAGTATTTATGACAAATATTATAGAAATCGAAATTGAAAATTTTTAAAGTTGCTCTTACCCCTTTCCAATGAAAAAGGGGGCTTAAGGAGCACATTATTTTATAATACTTCACACCGCACCATCTCTTTCATTCTTCTAAATATATGAAAAATTATTAAAGTGAGATATATTTTTTTAAAATTCAAAAATCGAATATTCAATTAGTTTTTAAACATTTTTTCTTAGCTACCATTTTTTTACTTACAGCATCATCGATAATCAACTAAGGTTTCAAAAATGATAAAATTTTAAAAATATTTCGCCATTCTGATTTTTACAAAAATTAAAAAAAAAAATATTATTAACAAAAAAAGCCTAAAAAGAATCACAAAAAAATAATTTGGATGTAATTTAACGCCAACTTGAACTCCAAAGAAAAAAAACATTACCTGCATTTTATTCACCTCGAGCAATCTTCAAGTACTATTCGTGGTTGCTGAAATATTCTAAAGTAACAAAATAAACGCAAAAACAAAAACAACAACAACAAAAACCAAAATGAAAACAACAAAATCGATTTTCGAAACACCTTCAAAAACTTTTCGAAATTTTTGAAAACAAGCAATTCGAAATTTACAAACCAAATACATTCGTAGACAACGGATGAAATTGTGAACTGAAATTCAGTCGTGAAAACAGCGGAATTTTCTACCTTTCGGCGTGAGGAAAAAGAAAAAAACAACAACAACCAAATCGTACCCCACCTTTGGACAAACGAAGCCGCAAGCGCGTGGTTCTTTTCAAACAAGTGGTTCTATAAAGGTCCTCTTCTCTTGTCTATTATCTTTTCTCTCCGCCACTGTCTCTCGCTCTCGCTCTTGTACTCTCTCCTTTTTTTTTTTTTCTTACCATGCAACAGATATGACGTTTATCTTGCAACGAAGAAAAGCTTTCTCTTTTGTCTTTTTTTTTTTTTTTCTACTTTTTCCTTTTCCACACTCGTTTATAGGTATTGCTTTTTCATCTTGAACACATTAACTCTTTGAAAATGAAAAGAAAAAATGCTGCACACACAAAAAAAAAAAGACGAAGAAGATAAATGTTGGTTTTTTTACCGTCCTTTTTCTCATCTTGCTCTCTGAGTAAGATCAATTTCAGTTACATTTTTCCGTACGTACTTATCTACTTATCTGATAGAAATAGTTTTCATTTTTTTTTCTCTCAGTGAAATGTCAAAGAAACCTGCTGAATGGAAAAACGTAGAAAAATAGTTAGCCAGCGCCCACCTGTGAGAATAATAGCTACGGAAATATTTTGGACAAGACTTTCCCATAATACTATACTTAATGATATTTCGTTGAATGAATAAAAAAATAATATCATTTGTGACTGGTCGACCTAACTTTTTCTTTTAGCTCTCATTTTGGAGGAGAAAGTGAGTCTATGAGTACTGTTGAATATACTTATAAGTATAGATATAAGTACATCATCTTAACCTTTAATGTTCATTTCGTCGGTCGGAAAATTATTAATGAAACAATGGAAAAATTTTGTTGACTTTTAGTCGAATGATTAATGTGTAAAAAAAAAAGTACCGAATTTTGTGGAGACAAATTTTGCACCTAATGACTCATCAGCGTAACAGTCTGTACAAATTTATTGGTTGAATAATTTCTTTGCACAAATTCAAATTTTTTGGGCTGAAGAGTAATTAAAAATTGCTGAAGCGCTGGAAATCACCGAAGTGTAAAAATTTTGTTGTTTTTTTTTTATTATTGGGAAACAAATTAGCAAACAACTCTTTCTTGATGCATCGATGAATATAACCTTATGAAATAACGTAATAAAAATCTCAACTCCCACTTTTTTTTACTAATGCAAAAAGTGAAAAAAATATGCTTCCAAGTCACTTTTTTTGCTTTTAACTCGGTCGATATTAATTATTTTATTTAAAAACTAGGCCCGTTAAAAAACTCCAAGAATTGTTTTTTCAAATAAGGTTTCATTTTTTTTTACCACTTCCCACGAATAACGCTCATAGGTATACGGAAAAATTATAACTTTTTACAAAAAAATTCTCAAAATATTAGAGTAGCTGGAAATGATTGAATAAATTATTAGAATGAGACGAAACACATCAAGAGGGTAGTGCATAATGATAATTAGGTATCTATTAAAGTTGATGTTCAACAGAGCCTCACACTTTATACCTACTCAATACAAAAAAATAAAAAAATATGGTATCCCAAAATTTTTTCTTGTTGTTTCCTACAGTTAGTTGAATGCGTGGGTACATTTTACCTTTTTACATATTAATTAAATATTTTCGTTGATATAACATTTATGAGTATGACCTTTCAAAGTTAGGTCGTTTGTCATTTGTCTTTTTTAACGATTTTGGCTTTTTTTCAAAATATTTGTCACTTTAATGAAAAGTAAATATCTAATCAATCATTATGAGTTTTACATTCTTTAAGCTTAGGTACTTATGGGCATTAATGTGGTATGCCAGGGGGGGCCTCTACAGCGATCCTCCTTCAGTCCCTACAAAATTCTTCAGGCCAGCTTTCTTTTTTTAAAACACATAACCATGGACTTTGGAATATTCATACACAAAGGACAGTGGCCACAGAATTACCACTGCCCAACCGGATAGCCTGCCAGGTGTCCTTGGACCCGAATTTATACCATGCATAGACGAAAATTTTTATATCTATAAACCAAAGGTTTTTTGATCTCCATGGATTTTCACTCACTTGATTGACATTCTTGGTTGAAAATGCAAGGAAATATCACTAAAGTCAACCCATTTGCCCAAGGAGAAAATTTCAACACATGATTAATTCACTTTTCATGTTTAATAAAATAAAAATTTGTCTGTTTAGACGTCATTTAAAATACATATTACCTCTTCAAAGAGAGAAAACAAACTGTGCACTGAAGCACTCACAAATGGATTATTTTTAGCAAGAGAAAAAATACAAATTGAGTAGGGGTATGGAAAAAACCAGTACAGAGATAAATATGTATTGCATCGAGAAACTATTCCACGGACAGACGAATTTGGTAGGAGAAATGAAATATAATATAGTATGAGGAAAGATAAGATGTTGAGGAAAAACCAAGGAAAGAAAGAAGAAACCAAGAGAATTGTACAGAAACGTGAATATCCATGTTTCTGTACATGATGGTTTATAAAGAAATAGAAAAAAGATTGAAAAAATATGGAAAGTCCGTGGAAAGTGTAGTATTATAGTCAAAAAGAAAAAAATATATAAAAGTGTATGTAAAACGAACAAGACTATTGCAGGATGGATGCGTCATTAACGATGAAAGGAGATGGAAAGATAAGAGCCATTTTTTGACAATGACATTCTTAAAAAAATAAGTAAAAAAATCTATGTCCTAAACTTTGTATTGCTGTCTCTATATGGTTTGAATGAACACATTTTATGTATATGTAACTCTTAACGTTTCATTAAATTCCAAAGTTATTATGTAAATAACATTCGTGGTTATTCAGAGTTGGGTGGTTTCTCAGGTTCTCGACATTTTTGGCATTAAAAACAATATTTGTTATTATTTCAATAAAGATGGACCCATGAATGGATAAAATGGTTGGTTCATTATGGAATTTTCAAAAAAGGATTATAAGTGATACTTGTTGAATAAAATCTACAATAAGGCCTAAAATCTTAAATGTGTTAAATGCCTGCTTATTTTAGGACTCTCAAATGTTCAATCAGATACCTACCTACGTACCTACATAATATTCATCTTGATATTATATAATTTTCTAACGATAAAATTCTTTCAACGGTTGATTATGAAACTGAACTGAAGAAAAAGTTGGTTAGTTCGTATACAATTTAAAAAAAATAAAAGAATAAATCTGCATCAATCGACTTCAGTGTGAAAAATTGTTCCTTTCGTCAGTTTGACTAATCTTAACAAAGAATTGTGTCTGGCGTAATTTTGCAACTACCTTTTTCATCCTACTTCAATAAGTGCACGTACATTTTCAAAACTCTTTGTAATGTTTATTTTGTAGAGGTCAAAACGTGTTGAAAAAGAAATCATTTAATACCTATTTCTTTATAATTAAGGAAGAATGATTGATAAGTCGATGGATTGACAGAAAAAGATAGTTACAGAAAACAATTTTAAAATTTAAGGCAAACTAGAGCACAAGTCGGCCATTTGCAAAACAAATACGTCAGTCCATGACAGTCATATCTTATTGTTGGACTCTGGGGGCTTGAAGTCCGTTGAAGTATGAAGTAGACGATTATTAAATATAACACCGGAGAATAAATAAAAGAGAAAAACACAAGTACCGCACTAATAAATGAATTTAATGAAGAGAGAGATATTCACATGAACAGACACAACTCACAAACTGAACAGAAAGACGACGCAACTGAATAGGAACTGGAGAATGACGATACAGTGTTACCAACTAGTAATTGAACAATAAATAATGTACCGACACTTATCGTTATCGTTATCTGTAGTGACATAATTATGAACGTATTTCCAAAACAAGATTCAAATTCGTAAAGTATCTGAGAAATAAAATGTAAGCAATTTGTAGCAGAAGACAGTTTGACCTAACGAGCATATGAATTACCCACCTATACTAGAGGCACAATTCTGTCATTTATATTGAGGTTACTATCCCTTTCCATCAAAGGAAGACACACCATTTAAAATGCATAGGAAATATGCTTTTTTACAAGAATTTTTGGTCATAATTCTTTTATTTTAAAGAGATAGCCACTTTTTCAACTTGAATTAAATTTCAGAAGAAGCTTCAAGAAATAAAATAAGCTCAATAGCAAGAAGTTTGAAACATTAGAAGCCGAGAAAATCGAATAAGAAGATGAAATTGGACATGAAATTAGTTTAATTTAATGCTACTTATTTTAGACTTATCACTTATCAGTTAACCTAACCATATAGACAGTTAATGATAAGGGTTAGAAACAGAAAATTTGTGAAAATGAGCAGTTATATTTAGTTGTCATTAGGATAAGGTTTGTCAATAACATTTAATCAAAATTAAATCAATTTGGTGTACAATTTTTTCTTCAATTTTCTAAGTTTCTGTAAAGGTTTAAACTTCTCTAGTCCTTCAAGTATCTCATTTGAAGCACTAAAGTATCTTCTAAACTTTAATTAATGCCAAAAAAGTCACCATCTCTTTAAATAAGAGAATTATGACAAAAAATTTGCATAAAAATAGTTATTCGTGATACAAGCTGTGTATGAAGAAGGTGATTTTTGCATCACTCGCCTTTGACTCATGTTGTAAATCACAAACATATCAATCACCTACTACATATACGTATGTCACTCTCTATTTTTTGCAATACCCCAAAGGAAAAAAAGGTGCGAGTTCCACTGTTATACAGTTATACTCATGAAGGATTGATGGGTTAACATAAAAATATCTTAATGTAATTCTCATTATGTAGGTGTATGATTGTGAGCATGAGTTTTGTGCACACCCACACACCTACACATCAACTAACACAACCAAATGAGAATTACAATATTGTAAGATATACGAGTTACGTAAATTTGATGATCGTAATTCTCGTTTACAGCCCCTACTGTAGATTGAGTGGTAAGATGTGTACCCATCAAAAAAAAAAGTTAGACCAAGAAAAAATTTTAATACCTAATGTTTCTAATGTGGTAGTCATCAAATGTCGTAGCAATGCTCTCCTGTAAACTGCAAAATTATACATACCTCAGAAGGCCTATGTTAAATCACTGTCAGTGATAGGTGTGAGGACAATACTCGTATGAGGTATCAGGGGCTTGCACTCCTCGACAACAATCACTGCCCAAAGGCTGGCATATATTCGTCTCTAAAACATTAAACCAATACACACTTGAACGTTTGTATGTTCATACCTGTATGTACATACAGGTAAGATACATTATACGGGCCATGATCAATTACCTTATAATTATCTTGGTGATGTCATGGACTGGCACCAAATGCGTTGCGTCATTTCTTATCATCTAAACGAAGACAAGAAACAGCGTAACTTATGACATAATACTATACATATATATACATATGTGTGTCAGTGTATGTGTGCCAAATCCACTATATAAGCTCACATAAATGGCTAAAAAATTTCCAGTGTTTGTCTTGGATTTGGCTCTCCCATACTTACAATGTATGTAGTGGAAAAACACGCAAACCTACAGAAAACTTTCTAGTGTGAATATCTCTCACGACAAGGTATTCCACAATAGGCCTTTTTTTAATTTTCTGTTAGGAATCCTTGAGGGTGTATAAAGTAACGCATGTACAGTACACAATGCTGTGCATAAAAAATTTAACAGGATGTATAAAGAAACGCATGCGCACAAGACAGTGTATAATGTAAAGAATTATACATAAAGAATTTACATTATGCATTCTTCTAAAATCGTTCACTTTATATATTATTAAGGGCATGTAATAGTCTACTTTATCGTAATATCTACATTATTGGCAGGTTTTCCAAAAATCATATTTCATACTTCTGGATTTGATGGAATAGGGGTCAGTGTTGTCAGATGTACTATCACGGTAAGAAACATGTGATAATTAGATGCCCAGTACGACGAACAATCCAAAGGTTTACATACGTAAAAAGTAGGGTAATTTCTCTATTTTTGTTAATTTGGTGCTTTACTTTGAATTTTTCATAAAACGATTTTTTGATATTTTTTAGTGATTTCACATATTCAAGTCGGTACGTATTTTGCACTCTCTGCTCTGTGACACTGACAACTTCAAAGGAAGAAGAGTGTGTGCGCGTGGAGTGAGAGAATTTGAAAAGGTGTTTGCAGGGAAGTAAGTGAGAGAGCATGAGAACATGAGAGTGAATCAGAGTGAGGCAAAAGAATACGCATTTCAAGTTTGTGAGAGGGATATACGCGTACGAGTGAGAGTGGTTAATCGAATGTGGTTGATGGTTGAATACCGAATGAAAAACCGTACGATTGTGTTGTATCGCAAAAAATTTTTAGAAGTGTATTTCCAGAGTTCCTACTAGATATACATACTTTTTTGGTGGTAGGAAGGCCGAATTGGTACTTTTAAAGCTTTGTATGTACTCGTTTATGCTTAAAAATGATTTGAGCAAATAAGTGGACGGTTTTCGAGACTAAAATACGGTAATTTTATTTACTTGGTACGGTAATGACCTTATCAGAACCTGGTAACACTGGTAGGGGTAGCTGGCTTCGCAGAACGCCGAGTAAAACGTAGTGTATTGTGCCTCTAGTATAATTCATATGCTCGTTTTTCTCATTCACAGCATTAGCCTTTTTTGGTTTCCAGTTTCCACAAATACTACGCAAGCCTAAACTTCAAACAAAACCACAGATTTTGTAAGGGAGGTTAGAACAGGTCAATGCTCCACGTGTGTATATACATATATAATATGTAGTTTTCTAAAACCCTATATTTTATTTGCTCGCAGGAACAGCATCGTATATTCGTGAAAAATCTACTTTGTAGTTAAAAAAAAAAGAAAGAAAGTACAATTTTTCAAATAAATGCTGTAGGGAATACCTATACTCTCTTTTCTCTCTTGTTAGTATGATAATTGGTTCTGTTTTCATTTTTACCTCATTCGAAAAATTTTCTATCCAAACGAACCATGTGAACGTGGACGTGAAGGTAGAGAGAAGAAAAAGAAAACAACCAAGTACACAAGACTTAATTAGAACTTATACCTACATATATTCTTAATGATAAAAACGAACGCGATTTGGTCGAATCAGAAGTGTATTTCGTAATTTTGAGCAGCCACTGCTCGAAATTAAGTAGGGGAGAGTTAGGAGGGTTGGGACAGGTCAATTTTTATGAAAATGGAAATGGTTATGTGGGAACATTGATGCGCAGTTTTACACTCATCCCAAACGTTATTTTGTTACAATTCTAAATTTCCATTCTGGTGGTTTATAACTTTGTAATTAATGATAACATACCGTCTTTTACGACATAATTTTGCAAGATTTTCAGATTTGAAATTTTTAACTGCGACAACCAGCAATCAGATTTGGACAAGTAAGCGAATTTACATTATTCCCCAAACAAATCTGAATGTATCAAGGCTATACTCACAACCTTGAAGAAATTTATCGAGATTTTATTCACATTTTCCAAAAAATATGAGAAGTTAGGAGGCTTGAGACGAAGCATAAATAAAAAACTGAAACGTTTAAAAGAATGGATTTCTTCTCAAATAAATATCAGTTTCAAACATTTGACCTAACTAATTTGTCAATTTATCGCATTGAAAGAATGTTGTTCGCAAAATTTAGATTGGATATTGTTTTAGGCACCTTCCATGACTTTGCCTCATCCCACCCCATAAAAATCGCATTAAAAATTGTTCCGAGTTAAGAAATTGTGGGGACTATACATCTCGTACAGACGTCATTCCTTATCAGACGTATTATATTCAACAGTATATTATATACACTGTTTGTTCGTATGCTCTTACTTGCACACACAGGCAAGTAAGATGCAAAGTTTGGCCGATGATAAAATGATAGATAAGGATCTCAGTAATGTCTCGGACCGGTACACAAATGCATTATGTCATTTCTTATCAGTTGCTTTAACAATGAATAAGAAATGACGTGATTTCTACAACACACCTACATATGCATATGTACATAAGTTTGTCTGTGTGCGTGTGCCAAAACCTTTATATAAACTCTCCAAACCGGCTCTAAAATCGCCAGTGTTCGCCTTGGTTTTGGCTCACCCATACTTATGTATGAAGTGGCTGAACACGCTTAAATTCTGTTGAATTTACTTTCTGGTGAGAATACTTTCTCACGACAAGGTATTCCACAGAAACCTTATAAAACAAAGCGATTACAAACTGTTTTCAAGTTTTCTTTTGTCTGAAAATGTACTAACAGAGATATGTGATGAATTGATTAATTTTTATAAAATAAACTGACTTTTTTTGTTTTGTCTCCACCCTCCTCATGGGGTGTCTCAAGCCACTTCACCTTTATTTATGGGGTGGGATGAGACAGAATTATTTGATGAAACACAACATCATTGGTGATTGGTTCTAATCAGCGACTTGTATTTCAAAAAATAGTGTTTATTTAGGTTTATCAAATGACCCCCATTGAAGGTTTCTATTCTAATTAGGAGATTATCTAGTGAGTCGGAAAGAAAACCTGTCTCACACCTTTTAAATTTCCTCTAGGTATTTTGATGACTTATGCCTCGTTTTACGCATCTAAATCTAAAACATTTGCTACAAACGCCAGGCAATGATTAAAAAGTTTTCGTTAAAGAATTTTTCAATCTTCACAACTTCTCTTTAGCTCCAGCGTGATTCATAATTCTATTCAACTCGCATGCCAGACCAAAAAAACTTTTTCAACGACTTGAAAAATTGTTTTTTTTTTTTCTTTTTTAAGTATTTTCTTTCTTCTTACGATGTTTTCCACGCAGACTACTTTCCTGCGAACCCTAACTTTTTTCGTTTCGTATACATAGTCGTGTTTTTAGATTCTTTCCTTTACTTCTTACTTTAATTTCTTTTTTTTTTTTTTTTACAATTTAATGATCTAATTTTTCGCGGAGAAAAAAAAAAGTTAGCAACTTTACATCAAAAAAATGTTACCGTAGACGTAATTATTTTTGAAGCAACTGAAAAACCAACATTTAAATGCCGACGATTGTAAAAATTGTCGCCTGCTTCGGTTATTTTAGAAACTCCCTTTTTGTATGTATTAGAATTTCCAGAAAACAACGACAATGTTCATTTCTTAAGAAGACGACAAATCGATGAATACACACATCCATCCAGAACTTCGTACGACTAAAAATAAAGCCAGTATATTTTTACGGTCGGCGTAATTTTATTGTATTGTTTTCTTCAAAATTTAAACTAATAACGTAAGTTACTTTTTTTTTTCTGCCATTAACCATTTATTTTTATGCTAAAAATTTGCCAAGGAATTTTACTTTTTTTTCTACATACACATTGGGGGTTTCGTTGTTTTTTTCCCCCTTTTTATTTTTAATTTTTTCCATTTTTTTGACCTCCTTCAATTCGGGACCATTGAAAAAAATTATAAACATCAACGTTGTACTATACCGCGCGCGACGCTACTAAAAAATTTATTACATTTCAAGTAACTTACGTACACGATGAAATTTTTATGGTTTGTTCATTTACCGACTAGTCCCAAGTGTACTGGAATATGTAGCCCTACAGCCACCACGTACTATCAAGTTAACCCTTAATTTTCAGAAGCAATTTTCGTTTCAAGCTCATTACAACAAAGCAAAAATTAACCAAAACAAAAATAAAACATTAGCAGTATATTTTTTATGATTATAACGCTGTTTAATTAGAGTTTAGAGCCAGTGAGAAAAAAAAAAAAACACTAATAATTAGTAATCATAAAATTTACTTGATTTTGAAAAAAATGTGCGAGGGTTATTTATAACTTTCGTAGGAAATAATGTTTAAGAGGATTTTCTTATTTACAAAAAATGATACTATTGAGAAAATTTTGGCGCAGCAAGCTGTTTTAAAAAGTTGAGAAAGTTTCCAAGTTCTATCGCAAAAAGCATATCCATTATTTCAAAAATTCTAGTAAAGCTTTTTCAGCATTTCAAAATGCTACGACCTAAGCTTATTCTCTAGAATTTCAAAAGTCTATTAAGCCTCTCTAGAATTTCACAATTCTAGTACCTAAGCTTCTTCAGAATTTAAAAATTCTAATATAAGCTTCTGCACCAGAATTTTTAAACTCTTGTAAGCTTCTCTAGAATTCCAAAATTCTAATGCAACTATAGCTCCGTCGGAAAAATTTTTTTCTTCGAATCTCATTGAAACTTGCCATTATTTCTCATACATTATTTGAAAAAAAAAAAAAAAAAAAAAAAAATTATTAAAATTGAATTTATTCTAGTTTAAGTTTGGTAGGGAACCAGATCATTTTTGTGTAGGTTTTCGAGGAAAATATACGTATTAAAATTGATTTTGTATTAAGACCAAGAGTCACGGAAAGATTTTTTTTTTTCTCATGACTCCAGGAAACTTTTAGCACTTTTAGATGAAATTCATATACATATTTCCAGTTAAAATTAGCTACAATGAATTCCAAGGAACTGTGAAATTTGTTTATTGTAGCCGGAGTTTGTAGCCTGTATATCCGGCTACAACAAATAGATTGCTGTAACCGAGTTGTAGTGAATATTTGGGTCTATAAAATAATGATAGTTGCAAATTAATCAATACCAATCATCAACAATACATATGAAGACATCATTTTTTGCATTCACTGATCATTAAAATGCAATGGTATACTGTTTAAATCATATATGATAATTTTTAAAAGCACAAAAGTGAGCACTGGAAGAATATTGTGACTGGATGTTAAAAGTTGTTTGTTATATTAAAGAAATGAAGATAACTCGGGAGAATTAATTTGTCGTAGCCAGTTTTTTGGCTACCCCTGGCATCCACATCTCTTTGTTGTAGCCAGTTGTTTGTAGTAGCCGGATTTGTTGTAACTGATTTTCCTTAACATAGAATTAGCCTAAATAGAGTTCTGCCGGACCAGGCATTTTGTGTGTCGTAGCCGGTTGTTTTCTGTAACCAGTGTTCATTATAATGATTTCTACTGTATATGTACATAATTACCTATACATTATGTTGCAATCAATTACATACCTAAATCAGGTTTTTACACCAAAAGAGAAAAAGCCGATAAACAAACTTGATGTCCTCCATTGATATGAATTTGATGAAAATGCCTGGCCAAAATTCGTAAGAAATGTAAATTTTTTCAAGAGTTTCGTAATTATGGAATTTACATTTTTAACTGGTTTTTGTTGACTTATGTACATGAATGACTTAGGCAAAACGTGAATTAGTTAATGTAGACAATCACTGAATAAATTACAAAAATAACTAGGAAAAAGCGAAATAACTGCAAATATACCTTTAAGGGATTATTGATGAAGACTGAAAACTTTTAGTGAATTTCGTAAATATTTAGGGAAAAATGAAAATATGTGGAAAATGGGAAATGTATCTCAGGAAATTTTATAAAAGCCTACGTATAGTTAAAAACGTAAATGATAGAAAGTCAGTTATTTGCAAAATGTTAGACTTCCCACTGTATTGTAAACTTAAGGGATAAGGTAAATTTCCATTTTGAATAACAAATTATCCACCACACCTAACCTACAACTATACTACAACCTAAAGAAGTCAATTTCATGAATTATTTATGTGATTGACTAAATTGAATTGCATTTGCCGTTTCTTACATATTTGCCTAGGAATTAATGCAAAATTAGTTGTTATTGATTTTATACCTACCTGATTATCGATTTTTACTGGATTAATTTCGGGGAAAAACGTTTTTTTGATAGATGGCTGGAAACAAAAAAATGTGTATTTCTGTCTGAAATTAGTCAGACAAATGTACGAAATGGGAACATCGACATATACATATTATTAGCCTATAGTATACATATAATTATATACCTATATACCTAAAAATTTCTATCAAACACCGCATAGGTCACAATTTTCATCCGATAGATAGTCATGAAATTTAATATACTAATTATTTATTCTTATGCAGACAAGGATGAACTCCATTGTTTTTGGTCCAGATTGGGTAAGACGCTTCGTCCAGTACCTCTTATGTTACATTTTTGTAGATTAAATGGTTATCAAATGTGTAATTTTTAACCAATAACTAATCACGAAATTCGATACAAACATAAAATATATTACATTCTAACAATTCGAAAAATTTGATCCGAATCGGCCGAACGGTTTATGCGTAGAAATGATTTGAAAAAATTTCAAACTATTTCTAAGAAGAAAATATAAACTTTAGATGAACCAAAAAAGCTGGTCGGAAAGCTAGCTTACTATTATTTTATTTTCTAAGCAATTATTTATTAACTTGCGCATGTTTTTTATAACGTCACAACTCAATTCATCTGAACTTCTTTGACACTTAGGTATGTACTTTGATACCTACCTAATTTTTTGCCAGCATTCTGTCAAATAATTTTGATTTTTTTTCCTATTTATTTATTTTATTTATTTATCTATTTATTTTTTTATCCATTTATTTATTTTTTTATTTATTTGTTTATTAATTTTATTTATTTATTTTTTTTTTTTTCCATTTCATTTCACATAAAATGTTAATTTGAGGTTTTGCTGTCATTTTGTGGTTTTTTTTTTCTCTCGCAAATTAACAAAAAAAACTGAAGATCTCAGCTCAAAATTCTGCAACGAAGTTAATAAATAATATTACAATAGGCTTTTTGACTTTTTATCGTACATCATAAATCTTTAGTATGAATTGGACACGTAAAAAATATTGGTATTATTTCGGTGATCAAATATAATCCAAGGAAAAATTTCAAATGGGAAGGAAGAGATATCAGAACATCATGCATAATTATTTTATTAAATGTCTAATCAAATTAGACAAATGACGTACACAATCGAATTGACACTATATTATAAGTCTAAAAGGAACATATTCGTTTTTTTAGATAAATACCCCTCTTGGAAAAACGGTTATGCAACATACTGTACATTGGTATATCATTAATTGCATATCAAGGATGAATACCAAATCGTCGTCGTTAATATTACAAGCTTTCAGTCTACTCACTACTGCCGACTATGATTTTTAAAATATAGCAATACTGCAGCCAACCTTCCGCAACGAAATAATATTTATCTCGCATAAAGCCGAAGTCAAAAAATGAATAAATAAAAGCTTATCTTTTAAAAATTCGTTTTTAACGTAAACTTATTTTATTAATTTTTGTCCTCGTCGTTACTGCAAATTCAAAAATTGCATAACCTTTTTAAAAGGATCATTTTTACTTGTCTTATCATATTCTTTCTGTTAACGCAATATTGCTGTAATTTCACCGGACACAATCGTACGTCCTGTACATATCCCAGATTTATCACTATTAATGTCTATGGTTGAACCAAGCAGCAAGTCAAAAAAATTTTTAGGGCATTTTAACCCACCAAAAGCCTACCCTGCATACACATCTGCCATGTTCGGTGATAGTTTTGAGAATAGCCGTGTGATTAGTGGCCGTGGCCAGTGGTTGTGGTTGTTATTGGGCGTGGTCAAAAGTGATGAAAAAAATTATTGTTCTTCGTCCCGTACTTTCTTCTTGGACATTTTTCCAAAAAATTCGAAAGGTTGGTTCACCGTCGATCGTATGGAGGGTCCATATCTGCTTGACCGTTCCATTCGAGCCCCTTCCACCACCGCTAACCACGCACAACTTTTTTTATATCAAGCTCTTTTTTTCAGAGCTAAGTGGAGGACCAGATCCCCACAATCCCCCACGTCCGAGGTACATTTAAGTTCTCCAAAATAATGAAAATCACGTTCGCAATCTTAAAATTTTATCATCTTCGAACTACAAAACCTTAAAATCCAAAAAAAGAAGTTCAATTAAATGAGACTAAGAACTTTTCTAATCACTGGTTAACCAATGTGGCTGCATTTACGCTACGTATACGAGTAGGTATGGGTATACGTATATTAATAAACGACGATAATTTTATGCTTTCAAACTTTACAACCTGAAGATTTTTGTCGTGAGCGTTGAATAAATATCTTTACATGCTTTTGATTAGGCAAGAAGAGAGCTTCTCTAATTAGTTTTCAACGACGACCTCCCTCCCCCAGTTTCCCCACTTACACAATTATATTTTCGTTCAACCGACGTTGAAGATTCGTGCGTGAATTCTGCGAAAACGCTAATCGTCTCTGAAAAAAAAAAAAAAATAGTTCATCGCGTTTCTGCGTCATGAAAAGGTCTATTCGTATTCTTAATTAGTTTTCGGATAGGATCCGTAAAAGCGTAGGTAGGTTTTCGTAGACGGATAAGTAGGCCAATTCAAGGACAAATCTTAACGAAATTCACAAAAATCAAGGCAAATCGCCGTGAAATATGATTAGGTCAAAATGTTTTCTTCTATCTCCACAGTTGCTTCTACCCTTCATCGGGTTACCTATATAATATCTCTGTTCCTTTCGCGCGGTTTAGGCAGTGTGAAAATATCATACTCGTATATGTCTCGTACCTACAGACACCGACAGACTATAATGCAGACCTATTTTTAGGCTACAGGCCCGTATCCACAGGAGAATAGCGAACTCTTCCGAATTTAAGACAGCCGCAGTAACGAAAACGACGAGAGAAGAAGACATAGGTAGGTGTACACCTATGAAATAATGATGTATGAAGATAACGTAGCTATGTGTAGGATTGGTACACAACAACACAATCAATATTTGACCCTAGGTAAGAAAATATCGATTGTGCAGCTAGGTTAAACCGTTAAAGTCGATGCAGGTAGCTCGCATTTATAACCGCCATCCAGGCGAATAGAAAACGAAAATTGAATCAATTTTTCAGCATCAACGAGTTTGTGTCACACTTTCACGAAGTGAAGGTAAATAAAATGCAACATGCATTTCCTTCCAAGTATTAAAACGAATATCTGTACGTAGGCTGAAGTACTTTCCGGGTATCGACGAACTTTTTATCATATTCTTGTGAATAGAGATTTCTTTCGTCATAGAAAGAAAAACAAAAACAAAAAAAAAACGAAAGAATACTTAACTGTGTCACCAAAATAATAGACACATAATTATACATTTTAATTAGCTAGGTGGTACCTAATGGATAAGTGCATTCGAAATTAATTGAATTATTGACGTACGTATAACCATATAGCTACATTTCCAATTTGAACTATAATCGGCACTGATTTTTGGATTAATGAATGGAAATACCTACGAAATTTACGAAATTAGCATTTTTGCTCTAATCAAAATCTTAAGATAGAAATAATTGATTGTAGTTGGGATCGGACGTTTTATTAGCCATTTGGCTTTCTGAAGGGTTGAAATTGTGATTTGAAACGGTGCTCTGTTCCTTTTCAAATTTGTCCAGCTGTCAATATTACACGAATAGATCAATAATTTCGAAATGCATTCTGCAGATAGTTCTCCTTAGCAATATTCCAAGAATTATGATAGGGAAAGTTGCATTAGAATCAATCCAATGACTCTACATATAACGAAAAAAATGTGTACTGGGACACACGGTGGAAGTGAAATTTATTATGCTGAAATTTGTATTTTGAAGAATGAATGTTTCGTTGGCAGCGTGATTTTTCATTTTTGGTTTTACACATACATTGAAATGCAGAAAAATTCGTATAAATTTTAGAAACTCTAGCGCAGCAATCCTCGCTAGAAAAAGAATTATTAATTTCGATGGTCACATTAATTATCTGTAAGTTTATATTCATTAATGGTAGATATGTTATGATCGTTTGAAATGTTTTAGCTGCTGACAAAATATTAGACAACGTGAAATTTGAAAGCATTATGTTTTGAAAAAATGAAAAATTAATTATGATGATTAAGTATGGTACATATAATCATATAATTTAAAATAAAACCAAAGAAATATAACAAAGTTATGAAATAAAAAAAATAAAAATATAAACATGTGATTAATTTTTGTAAAAAAAAAAAAAAAAAAAAAAAAAAAAAAAAAAAAAAAAAGTTGATGCAAATTATAAAAAAAACGAGGAAAAAAAAAGCTTTATAGGAAATATCGCCGGATCAATCCGCACCAAAAATTGGTAGCATGCTACAATAAATTACAACGAATATTTATGTGAAATTTCAAGTACCATCCGGCCGATCCAAACCAAAATTGGCAGCGGAATCTTATAAATTAAAGCAAATATCTATTTCAAATTTCGTGGCTATTGGTGCAAAATTAAGAATTTTATAGCTAAAATAACAACAAAAATGGTTGTACCGTAAGTACAGTCCAACCGATCCGCACCAAAATCGATGGATCTGGTCCTTGGCTTAGTATAAATGTTCATACCAAATTTCGTGATTATCGGACAAAAACTGCGACCTATACCGTGGGAACAAGAAATTGACTTACATCTATATATATATATATATATATATATATAATATAAATGAATTTGAGTAATTATTGCCAAAATTTTCCTGAGATCATAAAACGAAAAACGTACCCATCCCCAACTCTGGAGGCTAATACCGTACCGAGCGTAATAAGTAAATTTTTAAAGAAAACCTACTTAAAAATTGTTTTCACCAATTGATAGAGAAGACAATGAGAGAAATGAATCAAATGAGAGTTGAACGGCCCTAACTCTCGTAAGGAGGGTCAATGGTAAGGTTTTTTTGTTTCATATGCTTCGTTGCATTACCATTTTTAGTTTATTTCATTTTATGGGCTTTGTTGCATTACTATTTTTAGTTTATTTCGTTTTACGGGATTCGTTGCAAAACCATTTTTAGTTTACTACCCACCACAACGAAGTTTCACTTCAAAAACAAAAATAATGGCCTCAAATACAAAAACCAGTTTACTCAATACGTATGTTGCAGAAGACTTCCGATGTACTGCCATCAGAAAAAATTGGGGAATCCTGAAAGTGTGACTCAAATGTGATTTTAAACAATGATAATTTTTCTATTGAGGACTAAATATGTTTAATGTGCTGTGGTATGCGAGAAGAGTATATAAAACACACTACAGAATTACCTGCAAAACCTGTACATATTTCCCAAGTCATAAATATGAACAAAGAACCTCAGCAAAAATCACCTACATAGGATAGTAACCACAAAATTGTTACCACCCTAACCGACATAGTGTGCATGCTAGGTATTTGTGGATCCAAATTTGGACCAGGCTTTGATTAGGTAATTTCTAAGTCAAATAAACCACAGGGTGTACTTACATATTCTGAGCATTTTTAATTGAAAGCCATATAGCTAACCTCCAAGAATGGCCCATTGCCAAGAAAAAACTCAACATATTTAATATAAGAATTCAATCATTAATACAAAATATCACAATAAATGACGTGTTCCATGGAATGACAAAAAGCTGAGTGAATAAGCGCAGTAAAATGTTGTATGAAATATTAATACAGAAAAGCTGCTCGTTCAAGCAAAAATTGAAGAGAGTGGGAATAGAAAAACCAGTTTTGAAAATGTAGGGGAGGTCAGTGCTATATGATAATTGATCAGTCTTTGGCAAAGCAGCAACTGAGGCAACACCTGTGTAGAGAGCTGAGGAAAGAAGAAAATAAGAAAAGGAATTTTAATTCCGCAACTATAACATTTTCGATGGAAAAGGAGAAGGTGAAAGATGAGAAGATGAATTTGATGGACATGAGAAGAAAAGTTATACGTTACATTTACTTTTATGCAGCAGTAAAATTTTAATTTCAGGTTTACAAGAGCTGTAGAAGAAAACAGTTGGGATTTGGAAGTTATAGGCTATGGAGTTAGGCTATGAAAGGTTAGATATACAAATTGCTGTGGAATTAAATTAAATCTACTTTTACTTTTATTTATTACATGCCCTGGAGCGTCGCCTTGTGGGACTTTGGCTTGTGCTAGCTTGATAACACTTTTCAGTTTGTTATTTCGCTGGAACAATGAAATATTTTTTGTTGTTTAATAATTGGCATATGCGCAGGTATTTTTTAATAATTTTTGTATAATTTATTTTAGTTTGAACTGATAAAATAGGGTATATGTTTATTATATTGATTACACGAATTATTATGAATTGCCATAGATATTTGGCAAATTTTTAATTATTAATTGCAGTTATAGGTCATATGCATCAATACCTGGAAATGGATACAACTTTTGGCTTATCATGTTACTATTACATGAAGTTCTGTTCTACTGGCCTAGTATAAATAAAAGACTATAAAAATATGAATAAAGTCAAGTATAGGTACCTATTATGGCAATGCTTGATCAGTAGATGAAACATGAAAGTGTATTAGGAAGTTGCTGATCTAATGTGTCCTACTACCCACGATTGGGATGTATAGATATACTTTGAAGTATATTTTTGATTAATGAGTTGTAATTTCATCAACTTGTCTTATTTAATACTCTCTGTGAACAACACTGAACATGCACATACATACGTGGGAAACACCCCAAACTGGTGACCCCAATATAATTGGGCAAGCAAATGGCAGCACCTCTCCACATACAGTGGCATTACCATGTTTTTCAATTACCTACGCTACCTCACTCCGGATTGAGGATGTGGTGTGACAGTTGTGGTACCAGCAGCAGTGGTTGTGCAACTGGTGTTGTTGGATCACTGTCCCCCTCCACATGATTCTTTCAGTACCTGTTCAGTGTCTGCTACTATAGGGAAAGTAATGCGACAACTCTGTGTATAATATACACAAAAGATTGAGAAATGGAAATGGAAACCAAATTTTTTGGAAATGGAAACCATATTCTTTTACGCTAGTAACCAAAATAAACAAAAACACCAAAATTATGAAATGGAAACCGAATCAGAAATAAGTAACCAATTAGTTTCAAGACCAATAACAGAAATGTAATTGAAACCGAATGATAAATCGTTTCCATTTCCATTTCTCACCTGATTTGTTTTTAATTTGGGAGAGAATATTTAAAAAAATATCAATTTTTTTTGTGGAAATATCGAAAAAATATCGATATATATCGATATTTAAACAAGATTTGGAAAATCTATATTAATATATGAAGAAGAAATTTTGGAAAGATGTATGTTAAGGGTAATCTCAAAATTTAATAAACCTATGTTGATGAATTTTTGTGCGTGTATTTTTCATGAACATATGAAGGTTTTAAACTTGATTTTATTATTTTATCACTTTGGAAAACTTATACTTACGAAGGAAAATCAATGAAGGCTAAATTAATAGAGCTGCGTGTATATAAAGTGAATAGAAGAAAAATATGCAAATTTATTAGTGCTTCATTTAGTGGCCTTTTCCTGAGTTCTACATGTTTTATGAGGCGCTGAATTCGAATTTGATGCTCATTTAATCATTTGTCAACCTTCATTGGGGCCAAAAATGTGAGCATTGCTCATTTATAGATTTTATTATGTTATATATCATCAGACATGTTTTTTGAAGGACTGAATACAAATTTATGGTTAATTTCATCATTAGACTCATTCTTCAAACCAAATTTATTGGGCTCAAAATATGAGAATTTTTATTTTTATATTTTATTGTGTAATATATCATCAGACGTTATTTAAGGACCTAAATTCGTAATAGATATTAATTTTATCATTAGACCCATTCTTCGATCCTCATTGGGTCCAAAAAGGGGAAAATTTTATATTTTCAGATTTTGTTGTGTAATTTGACAGTGAAAATTTAGCTTAGGGTTAGGGTCAAAGGTCCTAAGCATTTATCAAGGAAAGCTGACACAACGGGCAGCTAATTTTAAATAAAGGAAAAAATAATTTTTTTGAAACAAATGGAACAAGAAAGGGAAACTGAATAAAAAATTTTGGTAAAATCAGGATATATAAGAGAAACGGAAACTAAAATGATGGAAACAGAAACAAAAAATAACTAACATTGTAGTAAATTTCAGAAACTCAACTAAATGAACAGATAAATTGACAAAGTTACCAAAATTGAAAAAACCCAAACTCATTATCGTATTATAACCAAACCAAAGTAATTTCAGGTCGAAAAAACGAATGTACAGATTCCAGACATCCAGATATATTCTTTAAATATTAATAGCCTACATGTAGCCTATAAGTAAATAAAAATTTTCTCTAAAAATAAATTCTAGCTAAAGAGCTCAACTGGCATTGCATTTTTGTTCTGAATTTCTTTTGCAAAATACCTTCCTCGACAAGATTCTGTAACCTTCACAGATATTCTAGTATAGGCTTACAAGGTTTTTATATTTTTTGAAAGAAGTTAATCACATCTTGAAAGCTAATACTAATTACTATTTAATTACAAAAATATAAAAGGACAGAGTATGAAGTAAAAAAAATCTACAAAACTAGTGATAAAAATAAGAAAAAAGATGACGTCATATTAATAGTGCATTGAGAAGAATAACTGAATAAAATGAATTGTGTCGCCCAATTAGAGAAGATATAACAAAGGTGGGTATTATGGTGTATTCTTTACAGCTGTACCTACGTAACAAAATTCATAGAAAATTAAGTATTACAAAATATCATATCTACGTCAAAACACCTTGTCCAAGGTAACGGTGAGAAATGCTAGCAGAGTGTAAATAAAATGTGATTATCGAATATAAAAGCTTATATAAATCTGAATGAAAGATTATATACTTGAAATAACGTCCCTCTCAGGAACACTATTCAAAATTAGTCAGCTCTCGGAGTATTTTTACTCGTTGAAATTTTAATTCAAACTCCATAGATGAATATTTTAATACCCTTCACATTATTACAAAGTTCCAAATTTCTTCATCCAAGGGCAAAAATTCGAAGATTTATTTGAAGAAGAAAAATTAAAAAGTAGGTCTACCTATTTGAAAAAGTTCTCTTTCGGAAGCAAGAATTAATAACATTTCTTTTTTTTAAATTTTATAAGATACAAAATTTCATTCCAATGTAATAGTAAGAATACCATTTTTTTTTCTTCTTACTTAGGGTTTTTGCTGTTCGGTATTGTATACTTGAATAAGTAGGCACAATGTAGGCTATAAAGCATAGCAGTCTTACTGTAGGTTTGGATATTAGCGTATTATTTCTCATTCAATTAAAATTCAACAAGTTTCTTGTTCGCCATAATATGGTAATACATTGGCAGGAAAAATTCGACTCTTAGAAAATTGAATTAATTATTACGCTCATTTTGTTTAATAATCCGAGAAAAGAGAATCATGTGTCGGCATCTTTTGAAAGTTGAACAAATTTCAGAATGAAATACATCATGCCACAGAAGTTTAAATGTCAATATTTTTCTTCAAAAAATCAATAAGGTCATATGAAAAGTAGGCATACCTACTCTGAATTTTTTTCCGAAAAAATGTCAAAAAAGTTGATTTTGTTTTAAAGGCGACGATTCTAGTCTAGTCATTATGGCTTAAAAATGTGGATTACCTAGGTTTTCTCTCATTAATGGATAGATTTTTTATGTCCTGATGAACATACTGAAAGTTTCTCCCCCTCCCGCTGTTACTTCTTTTCCAATTGTGAAAAAGTGCCCCTTCGAGCGGTTTTTCTTATTTATTGCGGTAATTAGATCTCTCCAACTGTCTCAAAATTTTTAAACTTCTTCCTCACCCCAAATAATAAAAAATTTTCACTTTTATTCTATACCAAAACCTAAAAATCCTTTCTACCACCACTATATTCTCTAACCTCACTTTTCGTAGCCTGGCACATTTTCTTCACCGCATCAACAGGACATTAATGAGCCATGGATTTATAAAGTATCGTTTCACAAAAAGTGACGTTTGAGAATATGACCGTCGGAGCACAAACTATAGGCTGTTTTTGAACTCTGTAAATTTTTCATAAAAATTTAAAAGTATTATCATTTAGAGAAAAAAATATTATCTCTGAAAAATCACATTAGTTTGATTTGGAGCAATATATTGGTTGGATGGAACTACACTTGAAATTTTATATGAATAGTTTCTAAAGGTTGACAAAGCAATTTCAGACATAACTTTGTTTTTTGCCTGGTGTCGATTGGCGTCAAATTTATTTTTTTATTTTTCATATTCTTACCAGTATGGGTCTTTGATTTGTGCTTTCACTTTATGAAAACGGATGTCCCTAAAGACAAAAAATATTCCTTCTCTGTTTTTCTCTCTATTTCCATCTTTTTTCTAATTAATTTTAGGTTTATGATGTTACAAAAAATCCTATTTTTGTAAAAGAATACATGAAACTCAGTTCCCCTTATTAAAGATCTAGACCAGTTGATGCTTTGTTTTACCAAATTTTTGATACCAATTGGATCTTATAATGGATGTAAAGTATAATACAATTCTGGCTCATTTTTTCACTTCTGTATCTCAATTAGAATCAAAAAATATTGTGATTAATTCGCAAATTCTGTGATAAAGTATTCTGATGGTTTACAGTGGTCACCACGGGCATGGCCTATGGTTGGCTTTGGTTTAGTGCCACAAAATTGAAGGTGTGATGTCATCCACTATTGTTTATTTAAAAAATACTTTTCATATTTTTGGCGCGAACTGAAAATTTTGAGTTGTGCACCCAGTCAATAGTTTATTAAAAACTTTTCCTTCAATCAAAAAAGAAATATTATTTTTCAGTGAAAAAATTATTTATTGAGATTTACAAAATTTCATGAAGTGCAAAAATTTCCATCGTAATATAAAACTTTTAGAAAATTAAAATTTTTTCTTACCAAAAGAAAAGTTTTGATTAGTTTATTTTTTATTTTTTGATACGTGCTTCAGTAAAATAATTTTTGGCTTCTTACTGAATTGTTACAAAATTTATGGGGAATTCTTTTCAGTGCATTCCTCTTCAAACATGGGTGCTTCGATTGGGATACCACAAAGAGATTAATATGACGTCGAAAAAACATGGAAGAAATTTTGGTTCGTTTCAAAAAATGTTTTGTCCATTTTTTGTTTTCTCAAATAGTAAAAATTTGTAACTGTGCCTCCGGAAGGGCAACGAACTTCCACAAAAGCTATAAACCTTCCTTGTAATAAAACAATTTTTTCACAGAAAAATCTCGAGCAAATCAGTCCCTCTGTTTAGGAATTATAGCGTTTCAACCAGTTTTTAGCCCTTAGTATTTTATAATATATAGAGAGGTAGAGATAATTTTGTATTAGTGTCATCAGTAGGTACCATATTAATAGCAATACTAAACTATAATAAATTATTTGATAGGTGGGTATGCTACAAGCCCGAGCCTACAAGTAGACGAGCCTAAATAAATTTCAAAAAAAATTTTCGCTGAATAACTAACTTCAGGATGGTTGGTAGCTAAAGAAAAAATATAAAATTTTTGAATTTTGAAACAATGTGATAGGTAAGGAACCTCCATGAAATGTTTCATTTTAAAGGGAAATTTGAGACCAGGATATATCTCCAACAATTAGGTACACGTGGCTACAATTATCAAGCTTTTAATTCTCTATATTTAAATTTCGATTGAATAATTCGTTTTACTCTCATCTCACATGTCTGATCATGATAAATACCTATGCCGATGTTATCACAGTGCGGTAGAGTACCTTCGGTAAACGCATTTTCTGTACACTTTATGGCGTATGAAAGACTGTACCTAGTTCATTTTCACAAAATACATCCACCACCCGATATGGTACCCCAGTTGATATAAAAGATAAATGTCCTATGACATCGCAACTTTTTTTATCAATTCTGAAAATAATCACCAAAGCCTATTATACCATTCGTTCACGCGAGTATTTGCATTCACGTTCTCTCGAAAGCCTGTTTATGTTCACCGAATTTTAAGCCTGATTTACAACAAAACCAGGATTAATTAGTCTCATAACTTTATTACATAATGAAATATTTCAATACAAAACATTACGATTTAAATGAACGAATGAACCAGCACTAAAGTTTTACACAAGAAAAAACACCCCTCATCGAATTCAAAATATACAAGGTGTCAAGCCCATGGGCAATAATCAGAAATTTTTTTTTCAAATAATTAATTAAATGAATGAATAAATATTCATTTAAGTATACAAATCACAATCAACATGAATTTCGTAGGTGAAAATGAAATTGAAAATTGTAGGTACCTAAACAATGGCGGATAGTTTGATCGTGAAAGTGGTGCTTTTTTTTTGGTATACATGCGTCCCCTATTACCTATATATTTAATACTCGGTGGATTCAGTAGTTTCCGAGAAAATTGAAAAACGAAAACTTCCTGAAAAAATCATTTTTCTAAGATTTTGAGAAAACGAAAAAAGGGAACGAGCTGAAATTTTCTCGATGGATTGTCCTTAAATAGGTACAAGTTTGATGGAAGTTTGGTGCCTATTAGTTCAGTAGAATCTGAAAACTTAAGAAGAAAAATTGATGCAAAAATTTTAAGTTCATGATTTTGAGAAAACTGCACAATGGATAGGGCTAAAATTTCCACGAAAGGCATTCCTTACAAATGGGACCAGGTTTGGTAAGTTTCGTGCCAATTGGTTCCGTAGTTTCCGAGAAAACTGCAAGACGAAAAATTCCAGAAACATCGATTAATCGATATTTTATTATTTTTATAGAGGACGAAGAAGAAGAGTTTGTGTGTGAAGGAAATAAACAAACGATTATACTCGATCGAGTCATCAAATAGTAATATATTATTCATTGAAATATATTTTATAATAAAGATTGGAAGATAAATAAAAAATAACTAAATTATATTTATATTTATGACGAATTACAAATAGTTGAGAAGGGGTACAAGTGTGATCGAGTGAGTATACAGAGTATGAGAAAATTTAGAGTTAGTATAGTGGTGAAACGAGGTAAATGAAGGAGATAAGAAACGCATGTATAATTATTGTTAATAAGGTTAGGTATTCGCAGGTGCAGGGGAGAAGGATTGGTAGTCTCAACATTTTTACTAAAGATATCGATGACTATCAATAGTTTTTCGCTATTTTTTCACCTGAAACTACCAATTTAATATTGATACATCGATGTTTGTCAGATATCGATAACTATTGATACAGATATAGATTATCTACTATCGATATTATTTTGAAATTATGGAATTCAGATTTTTTTCGTGAATTATTGAAGAGAATTGGCAAACTGGGTTTTCTAGCAAAGTATTGCCACGCTAGTTGTTTTTTTTTTTTTGTTTTTCTTTTTTACACAGATTAGGTACGTAGTTAAGTAGTTATGTGGTTATTTCTTATCACGTATAATGGCACTCCAGGTTTAAAAAAATTTGATTTTTGTGAAATTTGCATTCAAAAATGATGACAAGATTTCACCGAATACATAAGGAATAATACAAAATTTCAGTTGAACATCAAATTCAGACTTGATTTACGGAAACATGAAAGAAAATTTTAGGTGACAAAATATTTTAAATATATTAATATGAGTGTAGTTAGCATTCAGAAAATTCGAGAGAATTCAAGAGAGCGGGAAGCAATAGTGATTACGGCGAAAACAGGAAATCTAATCCGGCGGAAAAAAATTTTCATTTAATAAATTTTTCAACCAAAACGTAGCTGTTTCATTAATCCGTGAGCTGGCCTTCTACTCAACGATAAAAAGCTTCTTAAAAAAATTCAAAAGTTCAATTTTAAAAGCTAATAAAATTCTCAACGGCTGAAACAGCCGAATTTCCCTAATCAAAAGCTTTATTAAACGCGTAGGTAACACAACAGCATCCGACCAAGCGAACATAGAAATAATCTGTGCAAAATAAAACGAAATTACACATGGAATGACAATTTTAATAGAATTTTTTTTTTTTAAATACAACTATATAAAGATGTAAATAAATAATTTTTTATATGGAAATATATTAACAGTTTATAGAAAAAGAAAAAAAAATGAACAATAAAAAATCAACGAACATTACAATATTTACAAAAATTCGGCTGAAAAGCGTTAGAATCTACATAATGATAAATGTCTTTATAATATTGATGATGATGATGATGATGATGATGATAATAATAATAATAATAATAATAATAATAATAATAATAATAATAATAATAATAAACATTATAGGTGGAAGTAGTATCAGCCTTTCATACTACACTTTTAAGAAGCGATAAATTTTAAAACTACGTAAAATTCAACAATTTAATGCTTCACGATGAAACAAGATATTTAAAAAATTAATTTAAACCTTTTTTTTTACTTCCTTCCTTTTAGAAGTAGAATTAACGTTTGATTGACATTCAGTTCAAATACGTTGGTTCGGTCGAATACCTACGGGAAATACACAAGAGATTTAAAGATTACTAATCCTAATACATTAAATTATTCATTTCCACGGAAGTTTCAACCGAGAAGTAGAGGATAATACTTTTTAGCGTAAAATTTTTCGCAATTCGCTACGAAAATTGTCAACGGTACAAAATAATAAAATCAAGAATTTCATTCGTCGGTGTGGAATTTAATTATATTATTTTAAAAAACAATGACCAATACGTAAAAATGCTAAAATGGTAAGAGCATTACAAAAAGTCAAACTATTAAAATCCCCAGACGCTCACGCGAGAAACCAATATATCCCTACACATCACGAAACGATACGAGGAATGTTTCCGATAAAAAGGCTGCGACAACAAAATACAAATAAGGTGCATAGCACATATTTTCCGCAGTTAAATGAGGATCAGCAAAGGTTCCTAAAATGAAATTTACGAGATCATTAATCAGTACGAAAAATAAAACGTACTACGTCGTGGGTGTCGAATTTCACAGATAAGAATACAAACAGAAACCAAAGACAAATTTTGGTACAAAGGTATGGATCTCGAGGGTATCAAAGATGAATAATATACAAGGTGAAACATGGCAAACATGAAGTTATCTCAAAGACCATTACAGATTTCTCAATTCTGAAAATTAGGGAACCAAATTCATTTGATAAGGCACAATAAATATTTTTAATCGCACAAATATGGCCTTCATTGTAGCAAAAATATTTGAATATTACGACCAAGGGTTTTGAGGAAGCTGAAACAGTATTTTAACGGTGCGAACATTCATATTCGAGAAACATTCGCAACAGAACAATAAAATCCCAATAATTCGAATACATCCTTCTTCCGACCAGCACGAATTGTTAATGAACGTCGTTGAACACGATTATCGGAACAAGCGAATTATCACAATTAAGACGTCGACTTCGAAGAATACATTAGAGTATTGATGAGGCGAAAAACGATTAGTGCAAGATGAAAAACAAAATCTGAATACTTCAAAAATAAAATCGATGCTGGCAGATCAGAAAATAAAACTGACTTAATCCTAGGGATGTAGTTACAATGTTTTGTTCAAATTGTAAGATACAATTTTATAAAAGCATAGGAGTATCAGTATACTAAATTTACACAATGCCCCTTCCTCTCCGACCATTCTAAAAATAATGAAATTTTTTTTTAATTTTCTTTTAATTAAACAAAATTAACCAACGAATCTAGACGCGAATCGTGCATATTCAAGCGGTTAAAATTTACATTATCGCCGAATAGCATTAAAATAGATGAGCCAATGGTAAAAGGCACACGATATTTCAAGATAGAACTTGTAACAAGTAAGTAAACATAAAATTTGAACTAAATAATGCCCTTATCCACGCCAGTAAACGGCGAATATATCAACGATTATTGAACAAAAAATGCACACAAGATAATCAACATTCCCTTACTAGCAAAAATTTATAAATCTGTCGCAGGGGCTTTGGAAAATTCGTCGTTCTTCAATCCGTCTACGTCATTTGAGCAAGGCCCGATAATCGAGAAAACAAAAAAAAAAAATTCCAACTAGCCTTAAAATTTTAATAATTTTCTAATGCGGCTAAACGAGTTTAGGCTAGTTAAAAATTCGAAAATTACTAGCCAATTAGCCTAGAATTATCTAGGCCTAATGTTATAGCCCAAATCTACTTAAGCTAGTTACAAACCGGCTGTAATTAGCCTGAAATCATCAGGCTAATTGAAGAAATTAATTTAGATTGTCTAAAATTTCGGCTCTTTCTTGAATGATGGAGCCTTTTGAGAAATGATACGCTCTCAAATAAATAAAAATATAAATAATATTTAAATACAACGAACTTCAGCGCTTTTTTTTTTTTTTTTTTTTTTTTTGTATAAGAAAAAATACATTTTAGAAAATATTTCAAAATTTCGTAATTCGCTCGAACTAAAAGATAATTTAAAAAAATTGTTTACCATCTTTCCCATCTTTAACAGAAGTACGCCTGTGTCGAGTAAGTCGAGATAACGCAGAACGAGATTAGTCTGAATGGGAAATAGATTTATCTTAGTTTTCTTATAAGCCTAATTCGTTACATATGGATTTTAACAGACCTAAATACAAATAGTTCATTTGAAATTTTAGTCATTTTACAAAAGGCGCCGTCATTTAACAAAGAGCCGAAATTTCAGACGATCTAAATTAATTTTCCCAATTAGCCTGATGATTTCAGGCTAATTACAACCAATAATTTTCAAATTTCTAACTACTCTAAACTCGTTTGGACTCATTAAAAAATGATTAAAATTCTAAGACTAGCATATAAATTTTTTTTTTTGTTTTCTCAAGTGTCAGCGACGTTTGGAAAATTACGAATTTTCCAACGTGCCTACGACATAACCTCCTAGAATACTGATGAATTGGCAATCATTATACGAATTTTTACGGACACGGGAAAAAAAAAGGATTATTTGTCGACAATCTCACAAACGTTTAACATTTACACATTTTGGATTCAGAGAGAAAACTTGTGAATAGAAAAAAAGAAGTAAAAATCGACGGATACGTAGGAACTGTAATTATCAACAGTTTAAGAAAAAGATGATCCGTTAACTGCAGGTGTAAGACGAAAAAAAATACTCTGTTCCAAACAAAAGGAAAATAGTATACTTATAATTAAGAAGAGAAAGTTTTGTACAAAATTTGTGATTTTTCTCTCTCAAAATTTGTCAACACGAGAAGGGAGAGGAAGTACATTATCAACAAATTTTCGAAAAAATCTAAATACACTCGACATACGAAAAATAACGAAAATTTCTTATTTACAAGATACAACGCAGGAAAGAGAAAAAAAATTAATAATATTGATCACAATTTTTTTTTCAACATTTCAATTAAAAACAATTTAATTATAAATTAATTTCAACGTGACTCCTTCCGTAAGTTTTCGTGAGCGTTGGTACGCTGGGCAGATCTTCGACAAACGAGGGAGAGGAAAATCGATACGCATTCGAATTCTAAAAAATGATTATTTTGTATCTTTGTTAGTCGTAGCGATCACGTATTAATGTTAACGCATGCTATTTCAATATAAACAATAGTTCGTAAAAAGCGGTGATGTAATAAGCAAAGCACAGTAAACAAGGTACGAGAATTATTTGTAACGACCAATTAATTACTTGAAACGAAACACCCACATTCAGAATTAGAAACAGATACATAAGGGGTATCTGTTAGGTAAAAAGTGCAGAACTACTGGCACCTTTTGAGAACATACAATGTTCTACTTAGACCAAAATCGAATTAGTTATCTGAAGGAAGCTCTTCTATCTGTGAAGATAGAACTCGAAAATATTAGTTATCATAAAGTATAGAGGTCCGGCATATGCAGAGTGTAATAAGTGGATTACAAGATTAATTCAAGTCGAAGAAGTGTAATGAACATCAATCAGAAATGCAAACAAGTATAGAGTATGAGATCACGTAAAAGGTGACGTCAAGCGCGGAGTAATGTAACGAGAATTTAGCGTATGGTACAGTGAAGCCACAAATAAAGAATTTAATTAGTATGAAAGTGAAATGAAACTATTATGGAGGTGTTTGTAGGTGCGAGGTGAAGAGGATTTGGAGTATCCAACATAAATTGCCGAACACTTTGACCCGAATCAGTGTGGAAGCTCTGATGAAAAACTTCTCTTCTAAAGATGTGACCGTGATTGCATCATAATTTGCATGCCTTGGGTGCCGCACGATTTCCTACTGAAAATTTTATTTTAATTGTTTTGTTTAGAGATGTCAGTTTTTTGAGTTTTCGTCACTTCGCAGAACTCAAGCCGAACGGTAACCCCAGGGTAAAACTTAGAACTCACTTTTAACAAAACTTGGCGAGAATCGAGAACTCAAGTGCAGTACTTGTTTACCTTATGACGAACACAGCAATAATTAGAAACGAGAAAGGGTACCTTAATTTCAAAATCGTAATTTTTCCGAATACAAAAAATTATTGAATCAAATCTTTCAAATTAGTCTGTAGTCACATCGATAAAAATTAAAAACTAGCACCGAAAACAAGACAAGAATCTATTTCAATTTTTCCTACCAAAGCCTACGTTCTACCAGAATACTTGAAAAAATGAAATTTGGACTTGAGAAAATAGAATGATTAAACAAGCAAATTATCGGCACATATTTCATGGAAACAAAAAATTCATAACGGACTGATGAATTTTTTACATTAGTACCTTTTGACTATATAGTACCGGACCAGTAAAGTTCCATAAGACCCATGTACTTTTTAATTTCAAGACATTGTGGCAAAAAAGTAGGCAACCCTAGCATACCTTCTGCGTATTTTGGACGTTTTACTTGAGTTCACCAATTTAGAATCTAATAAAGACATCCCTTAAATTTACAAGGATAGCGTATGGTAAAGGAGGCAAAGATGCCACACCTCTTAAATACTTCAAATAGATTTGGACAGGAGAACTAAAAAGAGACCATATTTGGCACATATGAACTTCAAGACCTTAGGCATCATTTGCTACCATTCAATTAAATGTTTATTCAAAAATAACAAAGTAATAAAAAAAATTTTAACTCTAATTTTAGCTATCTTACCCGATGGAGTGGGTAAGATTCCATATAGTAGTGACTAAGATGGCTAATGAAAATTTGTATGTATTTCAAAAAAAAGTAAAATCCAAAATTATTTAAATTTCTAAAAAAAATCTATTAAAATTAAAAAACAACTAAATAAAATTTTTTTTTTTTACTTTCAAAAACAGAAAAAAAAAATTTTGAATTGTTTCTTAAAAAATATATTCTTCAGGCCTTGAATTCACAATATTTT